>NQII01000433.1:702423-762014 GCA_002778355.1 Clitarchus hookeri
CGCCTCTCCCGCAGTCTGCCGACAGGTGCGTGACTTTTCCCACGTCATTATCGGGTCTTCCCCCACCTCCGGACGTGATAACATCTCCCCGGCGGACGCCCCCGACGTCGAGAGTGTGTGTGTGCGCGCGCGCACGTGTGTATTTGTATGCGGGAGATCGCCGCGGAAAGCGCCGCCCGACAAAATTGTTTTTCCTTCCCCGGCGAGATCGTTCCGCGCCGTCGGCCATTTCCGCTTCCCTTCGGCGCGCGCAGTTTAAACCGCAGTATTTCACGTGACTGACGTCGCCGCTTTGCACCTCGGGCGCCTTCTCCTACCTTCTTCTATACCCCCTGTTCTTCGTCTTCGTCGCTCCTTGTCTCTGCAACGTTGATTGTCGCGCCAGCGAGTGCTTCCATGCGGCTTATGCAAATTACGCCGGTGCTTCTGTGAATGGACCAGGACTGTGTGCTGTGCAGGAAAAAAAAAACATAAGCGAAACGAAATGCTTAGTCTTTTTTTATACACCTCGAGTGATTTTCTGGTCATGGCGGCAATGTTTCACTGAACCGTGTGACTTCACTAAAAGATTAGAAAGTGATTTTTTTTTAATTTAAAAACAGTTTTGTCCTACGTTTGGAAAATTTTCTCCTGCTCGGTTGGCCGGCTTGTGGAAGATGCTGGACAACTGAAGGGAACTGTTGCTGTTTTGTTATTGTTACTTTTATTGTTGATTCCTCGTGGCTCCAACTCATCCACCACCATTGAGCTGTTCAGGAGAAGCGGTTACCTGCCCTCGGCCTGGGGCACCGAACCACGCACCCAAGGATATCGAATGGTAAAAACGTCCACTTTTGCATCTGCATGCTTGTGTGGGAGGGAGGTACACGTGCTTGTAGTTAGCTCCTTCGCCGCGGGCAGCGCTGGTGTTTAATTACCTGCCGCATCCGTGACACGGGGCTAGCAGCATTCAGCAATATTTCATTATCTCTCAGTTTTATTTAATCATAATCACTTGGCGTCATAAAATACAATTTTTGCAAGATAAGTATGAATTTTAAATTGTGAATAAATTGTTGGTGTATTAAGCAAAGACACATCTAGTGAAACGAATGTTTCAGGTGTGTTTATATTTATTTCAAACTGTACTAAAATCGAAGACAGTCAACATGCATAGGCGTTATTTTTAAGATGTTAGTGTTCACGTTACGAAAAATTGAGAGAATAAAAATACTTTTCATATGCTTTTTAAAATTTGCACCCATGGGCGCAAAATTTGCTAGCTGTTATATTATAGGCTATGATTTTAGGAATTTGGTCTTTAGGGATTGCTGTATATTACAGGTTCGGTAATATTCTCTTTTGCAGTAATTAAATAAAGAAAATATTTCTAAATTCCGTCATTTGTTACACTTGGGACAAGAACTGCCTAAATAACTTAAATGTAAGTTTTTGCATTTACAGCGACATTACTTATCTAGTGTCTGTGATTTTCTTATTCTTCTTAAAAATCTTCATGTTCGTGTTACTTTAAATGATTCACAAAGTGATTTCGTGAGAAACCTTTTTTGTCAAAACCGTTTGAAAAAATTGTAGCTTTGTAAAATGTATGCTGATATAGGTATACTGTGAAATTTGAATAAACATTCTACAGATTTATGCACTTGAAAAAAATGTACAATTAATTTTAGAGGAATTGTATTATTTAACTCATAAGGAGAAAGAAGTGTCAATAGGAAATATTTGCATTCGAGGTATCACTCAGTAGAAAGTTCTTCGCGTTTATAATACGGAGTTTAAGACTTGCGTACAGAATATTTAGGGAATGTAAACACTTTAGCGACGCATGAAAGGCTAAAAACTTAGTTATTACAAATTTTATTTTGTTGCCAACAAAATGTCAATCATGTGTATGATTTTATATACCTCATATGTGCTGTCGTGTTTTGAATTCAACTTAGGTATTACTATGAAAGGAAATCAAGTGACATTTATTATAACAACGTGGTGTACTTGATTAAGTTACATAATACGCATTCCGCTTAGTGGAGATTTGTTCGCCTGTTCATTTCATCTCTACGAAAAACATTATGTTCTGCTTGCGTGCGTTCAAAACAGTAAACTAACACTTATTCAAAAAGAAAATCTCCTGAAGTGCTTATTTTTGTACAAACATGCTACATGATCCAGTAGTAATTGCATTGTTGTTTTATCAACGTAGCCTTCCCAAATTATATTGGTGTATAAATAATAAAAATATATAATATATATATATTACAGTTTGCTTAAGATTTCGAAGATTCCCGGTACAGAACGACCAGCTACGCTGAGTAATCCTTTTTCTAGTTATTTAGTTTCTTCTCGAAATTCAATAAATGATCTTCATAAATTCTTATAAAAAAATTGCGCCAAGATATAATCGAAAATAATATAAATAGTGAGTTTCCAGTTCTCAGCATACTGCAATACCTAAAAAATTAATTAATTAATAATTATTTTAGATTTATGCTAGTGTAATGTGTACTTCTTAACATATCTTGATTAAAAACCAAATTAATAATTCAAATTACTTGCACGATGACTCAGAATTTAGTTATTTCGTCTTAACTCGCCAGGCTATAAATGAAATGCGATAATCAACGACTTCGAAGCTGCAGAATCAGCTATAAATCAGTAGAAAGAGTATACTACAAATTGAGTCACTAAAATAAATCACGTGGTATATTTCATCCCAGCTTTTCCAGTGTCCACAATCCACTGATCTCTTTTAATTTTACTACCAGGACCATCACCTGTTACTTTCTTAATATGAAGGGCCACTATATGATTTTAATTCAAACTGCGCTGTTATAATTGGACAACAATTTTTCGACCGAAAAATTTGCATAGTATTTTGGTAATCGAAATCTGTCGTGAGGAAGTTTGTCTAGACTGTGGATAAAATTTCTTTGTTGAAATTTTGACTGCAGTCAATATAATTCCGAGATAGTGAAATTAATTTGACGTAACTCAGATTCTCGAAATGTGGTGCATTACTTTTGCAGGTAAAACTACTATTATATATGTATTAGGTATCGTGCTCTGTAAGTATATCGATTTGTAAAATTTCAATTGTGAAACCTGACGTCTATTAAAATATCTGCACACAGGTATATTAAAATAATACATTTGAAATGATTTTCTATTGAGTCTTACCATCCAGGAAAAACATTCATAAGAGTTTGGATTTAAAAAAATTGTATTATGGCCAAACAAAATTTATCAGAAAATTTACTGCTATAACATTTACACTGAAACTGTCAAGGGTTATGGTGATTTTTCATTGTCACCTTAAAATAATACAAACTCATAAAGCGATAGCAGGCTGCGCACATTAGTAACACACAATTACTCATTAAAATATCTTAAATCCTATATCCAAGTTTGGTTCTAACTTGCAGATGTTTCGTTTATATTTTGTTTAACGTTTGAATTTTTTATTTTTTTATTATTAAAACAAGTTAATTATACATTCACACTGTTAAGAGAGAGAGAGAGAGAGAGAGAGAGAGAGAGAGAGAGAGAGAGTAATGAGTGCATATCAAAAGAAAGAAGAGGTTGAAAATTCAGAATCGATTCTATTATTGTATGTTATCAGCATCTGCAAAATGGTACGTGTGCCAAAAGTAGTCCAAGTTTAAATTTTGAGTGACTATTGTCTCGATACCGACACTTAATGACCTCACAGTCCCTTTGAAATTTTCATAAAAAATAATTGAAATCTCAGCTTTATCGATATGTAACTGAAACTTGAGTTGGAAATATGTTATTTTTGACCATGAACCCTGTATTGTAATATATTACTCCGACCTTCCGTCACGAGTTAACGCTGATTCGCACTCATGATGAATTAATTTGAAACATGTTCACTAGCTGTGATTCACACATCGGTTAGTGTTAAAACAGCACAATGGTTTTCTTAGTATAATTTTGGAACCCCTATGTTGTCCGCTAAGTAAGCTAATTTTGACTGTGGCTTTATTTTTCAGGTTTTATTTTCCTTAAAGCTATTCGTTTTTAGGGACACCCGAATTTCGCAAAAATATTTCATGACCAGTTGTATTTCATAACACTTTAGTTCAGATCCACTTTTTTTGATTGGATTATTTACGTGTTGTGCGTCTTGGGTGTCTGCTCACGAATCACAGACGCACACTACAAAAGTAACCTAATTCTGATTGGCCAGCCCAGCAAGAAAATATTTTGTCACACAGAAACGCGACCAATAAGCAAAAGAATATAGCTCTTGAAGTCTAACATGCGCGGAAATCTTTTCGCAAAATTCGGGTGTCCCTATTCATTTATGATACGAATCTAATAAGATTAAATGTTAACCCAGTTTTACTATAAACAGTACTATTTACGTAGGCCAGATATTTACGACTCTCTTTAACGCTGTACTGTAATGTTACTCTGTAATAGTGTCGTGAATACCTGTAACCAGGAAGGGAAGATTTCATTTTACATGCAGACCTGATGACCAGACTGTCATGAACTGGACCAACTTAGACTGTTACCTGCTTAACACCTCCAAGTACACTCGTAGAAAATAATAAAATAATGTTTTAATAATATATGAAGTCGTCTTTTCAGCAAATACGGCCATTACTCACAATTTAGATTCACTGGTGCAACTTCTGTTTCACGAAGTAACGATATATTTTTATAAAAATAATATTTTAGTTTACGAAAACGTTAGTTTTCTGAATTTGTGATAAATTTTCTTGTAAAGCTTCCACGGTCACCCGTAAAAAAAACCGACTGGCGTTCTAGAAATAATTGCAAATAATTAGCACGTCGTCTTGTACAGATATGTACGGTTTAGTTGTACGGCATATCCATACCTGCGTCTGCTTTGACGAATCAGTTAGGTAAAAACAAGGAATGGGCGAGTTCTCTGGTACATGGCGAGAGGTGAATTAGAATAACAAAATAATAGATAATATTTAAGTATCATAACACCTACCAAGAAAATATTAAAAAATCCCCTAAACTGTTTCCCGTGTATAGCTAACGTAGCCTAAGATATCGACGCGTTTGGAAATAACTTAATTTTTTAAGGTTTTATTGTCTGCTGTTGCGTATAAGTCGGCGTTTTTAATACAAAGGAAACTAACTTTAAAAAAAGAAATATTTCGGACATTACCTTTCTTGTTTTTTTTCTCTCGTGATTTTTAACTTTGCTGTTTTTCTGGAAGTTTTGTGCGCGCCTTAGACAATTTTTATTAATGTGAGTGACTCACTGCTTCCTTTTTTTTCCTTCGTGAAAAATGTGAGTTCCTTGGAAACAGTCCTGTTTTCATAAATTAATAAAACATGATATTCAGATTGAGGATTTTCTTTTGATCTGCAAGTATAATGAGCTTCAGTTGTATGTATCACTCAGCAACCTTCCTGCGAATTATTATTTTTACCGCGTATTTCAAGAGAGATGACAGTTACGGAGGGGAAAAAAACTCTTTTCTTTTGTTTTTCAAGGAAAAACTTTCAAAGAGAGATGGTAATGAAAAACGAAGCAGATTTTAAAAAAAAGTGCGAATAATCCTAAGAGTAGAGCAGTCAGTTTCGTATTCTGCCGGAATCGGAAAAAAAATTGAGTAATGGACGTTAAAAAACTTCTGCTATGATTTAAGTAATTTGGTATAAGCTGTATTAACTACTGAAACCAGATATTAATTCAAAAATATTAATCGTTAACTGGCCGAAAACCTAGTGTTACATTCGTGCCAAGAGATTTTGGCAATCGTGGTTTCTTGACCAAAATGCTGATACCATCTATGAAGTCCCCCAGTTCGATACGTTCTTTGATAAATATATATTGGAAATATTGTATGTAGGGAGTTCCACTGACGAATGTTGCATAATAAACGCGAGAAAATATTTTCAAACAATTCGTCTGTAGGTCTGCTGAAAGAAAGTTCTTCAATTTGCGTTCCATTTATTTTAATTTTTTTTTAACCTTATTGTTTTGGTGTGGATTGTTAAACCTTTTCTGCTTACGCCTGTTTACCGATAATTACTGCAGAAATATTAAAGTGATTACGTGAACATTTCTTACATGCCTATTTGACGGGTGCTGGACTCCGAAAATGCATTATTTTATACTTGTACGAAATGTTGTTCAACATGTAGACATTGCTTACACAATATAAAGACATTTTAGATAAAATATTTTTAATGCAATGGCGTGTTAAAATAGCAATTTTAGTGTTTCTGGAACGTACCAATAATGAAAACTGACTCACTGAAATGAAACCATTCTCATTTAAATAAGATAACATAAGTTACTTCAAGAATATTAGAAATCACGCTATGAAATATTCTCGCAATTTTCAAAAATTGCTTAAATTAAGGAAATATTTGCCTGTTTTTTATTTGTATCGGTCTATAATTTTTTTGTAAAATAAATTTTGGTAACCACGCCTTAAAATTAATGAAGACATGATATTTTAATCGTTTTTGTTAAGTTTTCTATATATTATTATTTTTTAATTGTACGTCCGAAATCACTTAAATTGTGATTTTGATGTGCCATAACGCAAATTAATGCAATATTTTAGGCCAGGAAAAAGTACTTATAAAAATGATGTCTAGAAGTGTTTCAACGGTGTTTCGTACAAGTATAAAATAATACTTTTTTTTTCTAATTAACAAGCAGCCTTAAACTGTACCTAATACGTGAGTGTTCCCATAACTCGAGTTAGTGATATTTTAAGTGGATCATAAGCCTACTAATTAAGCAGCTAAAGCGTAACTACTTTATCTTTTCTTTTAAATGTGTAATCATTTTTAATGCATTGCGCTTACCAATCGAAATGCCTGTTTTATGTAACATTATTTTGAGCTATATTACTATAAAAAATAAAACAATCGTTGCGTCAGTAAATTAAATGTTTCCGAAAAATATAAAAACTTATTCACAACATGATCCGCTGTACAAAGAAATTAAAATGAAAAATAAAACTAAAAAAAATGTTGTACTGTAATTTTGTTTGTATTTGTACAAGTAATTATTTGATAACTAGTTGCCAAATATATTTTTGTAACACTACAAATGAATTAGAGTAAATGTCACAGAACCTCGGTGTTGAATGTGTTACAAAAATTGTAGCAAACAAGTGTTTTAGACCTCGTGTTTATTATAAACATTTAGCTACTTAAATAATTTAGTATGTTTTCCAAAATAATGTGTTGTAAATATAAAATATTTCACCTGTAGATTCACATGAAAATCTTTGGCAGCTGGTTTTAAAAGAAATGTTTGAAACAATTACATAAATGCTTTACTCTGTACATAAATTTTAGTGTGTAGCAAGTTTTCGTAATACGAAAAGAGATAACGATATCTTAAAATCCTCATTAGGAAGAATTGGTAGTCATAAGATACGTAAACGGCAAATCGCCATTGGGAGAACCCGCAAAAAATAACAGCCAATTCAAAATATTTTGTTAAATTATACCCTGCCAAATTTTTTCCGGTGATAGCAAAATTACATCGTAATTACTATAAAAATCTTTGCTGTTGATTAGGCCTAAAAATTAAGTGTTTATTTTATAATACTTAACAAAAATAAATTTAAAGTATCTACAATAATTATGAAACGCAGTATTTTTTAATATACATAGTTAATATACCGCTAACCGATAAGTATCAGACATTCCAGTATATTATGTTACCAGTGAATTGCCTGGAAAAAGCAAACAATTTTGCCATATTAAATGCTTTCAGCCACTACTTTTACTTTTTGTAGAAAGATAAAAGGCAAGTTTTACAATCCCGTAAACTGGGGTTTATTTGCACCACTATGAATGTTTGTTTTGCAGCCATTTTATGAATGGGTAACAAACATTGCCTGGGTAGAAAGCATAACGAATTTAATATACCTAGCTAAAGCCATTTGTTTTTTTTTTGCCAAATGGCACAAAAACAAAAATGTTAATTAGTGTAAAGTTACCCCAGCAGGTGCAAAGTAAACCCGGTTTACGGTACTCGTCTCTAAAAATGTCCATTTGACTACTCTCACTAGACCATTTGGACCAGGACGAGTTGCAAAAACTCGCTTAGTCTTACGTCTCAAAGTGAGCAGATTAAAGTTTTAAACCGATACTTGTCTTTTTGTCTTTAAATTATTGATAAAAATGTCACACTTGTGATTTGTGTAGGATGTATGCAGGGAACAGGTTTTCCGACGTTTCAAAGTGGAGTGTTTGAACTTTGCGATTGGTTGTCATCGGTTCAGTCGGTTTGCATTTAACGTAAGTCATTTTCTGACGGTCCCACAAGTGGTGCCTCACCAGAAACTGTCTTAAATGTGAATACGTGCAATTTTTTATCCATCGATAGAGGAGGCGGGCAGGTATCCGAGAGAGGGCTCCAGCGGATCCGTGCTCCTCCCAAAGATAAAAACATTATTGAGCAGACAGCAAGGAAAAGTAGCAATATAAAATTAAAGTACAGGATAAACATTTTTTTACTGAACAATTGTTGTAGTGCTCATGAATTGGTACTTCAGCTGCTTTTAACCTTAAACTGCATGCCCTTATGTACTGTTTGTGTAAAATAATATCCCTTGGCAGTGGCCACGGAGATAGTATAATGAAATATCACGTCATTATGAACGAAATCTCACGTACTTCTTCCTGGCTAGAATTTCAGCCAAACAGGGGCAAGCATTAATATTTACAGACAAGATTTTAACGTTTACATATTTATTGGGGTTTTTTTTTTTTTTTTTTTGTTAATTTAGGAAACGCATACTGAGACCTGTGCAGTGTGAAATATATATGGCAAATGTCTTTGATTTGTAATTTCCGTAGTTCCACTATACCTTCTCTGTTGTGGAGAGACAAGTATATATCCCCCCCCCCCTGTTTTTTCAACCGATGTCCATCCTGGCAACACCCGTGCAGACACTCCCCAAACAAAACCCACGGATACGTTAACTCTAGGAGGTAATGGTTACGGCCTGAGTCCCAGCAAGTAACATCCAAATTTTCACATATTATTCCTGTTCAACATAATTTTTTAAGACACCTTGCGGATTTTGGTTGGTATCCGCTTCCGGCCGTCCTTCAAACCGAGGAGACCCCTTGGATTAGCCCTTTAAGTCCCGAATTAATTTCCGAGCTCAAGTGTTGACATCTTTAAAATTCCATGATCTGCGCTGTACTCGTGTCGAGTGTGCTTCCTGTGAACAACGCGCTGCGTGTTCACGTGATGTTGGCATTATCCATTCACGAACGAGAAGTGCAGGATACGTGCGAGAACAGAATATTTCACAAGGAAGACGCTCAAGACATCGGCCGCCGAGGCTTCGTTGTGTACAGTGCCGACCATAAACACCCTTCATGTGCAACGTGTCCACGGTCATCGACGCAGACACTGAGCGGGTCGAGGTGTCATTTTGTGCTAATCTCGCAGATTTGAGCTTGCTGCTTCTTTGAACAGAGCTTTATAAAAATGTTTACAAATGTCTAGAAATTCCTAGGAAAAAAAAAAAGGGCGGTGTACTTTGTAAATAAACAAATTCCTCGAGAATGACGAGGAATGCTTCCATGCTAAAAGTTCCACGCGTAGCTTCAGTTGCTCTACGCACAATAGAAATAAGTGAAAATAACATTTGGTTAGATAAACATTTCTACAGGAAAAGAGAATCCAAACCGAACGAATCGAACAGTTCTGTAGTAGTAGACAAGCACCTCTTATTAGTGCTGGAATCCATAAAAACTATCCACCAGTGTGGGTGGTCGGAAGCCTTTTACAAATTTGAAATTCTTCTATTTTAACAAATGGTATCTCCCCATCTTTAACTATACAGTGCTACCTCCGAAGAGGCTGGTCCACTCAAAATGCCATCAAAACCGTCTCCCGCATCACTCCAGAACACTCAAGTAACTTTAGAAAAGCGGGCGGCCTTCTTCAGTCAATGCTTATTGTTGCAACGCTGTTGATACTTGGTGAAGTGAAGACTCCAAAAGTCCAAAATATAGTCATGTTCTGGTAGTAGAAAGGAAACTCTTCGACGCGAGTGTGTCGTCACACTATGCAGTGATACGTGCGTTGGCACGCAGCTCAATAAGAATATGTCTGCACAGTTTGCTAATATATGCTGTAAATACAACAGGATACGAGCAAAAGAGTTAAGAAAATTCCCGTATTTCCATTCTGAAGCAAAGATTCGACCAAAATCATTATCGGTAGAAAAAACACGGTCGCATTGATTTGTGGCAGAACTTTAGAAAATAGCATGGTGTAGGCTACTTGGAAGTTATCATCGTTTAACCTCTCTGAAAAAAAACATTTTCGTGTTTATACTGTATACTCACCACCTTGGTCATCTGTCAAAGTCCTCATACTCCTGTATCATTTGGTCATATCCTGTGCCAATCGGTTCTCAAGACCTCGCTGTTAAGAGGCGCCCAAATCTCTTCACTCATTCCAGTGCCAAATTTGGAGGAATTTTACAGTTCATTCAGTGCATTTTGGAGTGAATTATCAGCATGTCTCAGTTGTCTTCAAAAACAGATGCAAACTATTTTCCCTCGGGTTTTTGGCTGTGCTTCGCTTCCAAACAGTCCCTTGAATTTACTGTCTTCAAGTTAAGTTATAGATGCATAAATCACCTTCGGATTCTCAGATATTTTTGTGTTCAAGATAGAGATTCATTGTCCTGCTAAAAGACTACACACAGTAGATTTGGTCATGGTTGTAATTAGCAAAGCCCCTCTCATCCTAGTTCAAAAATTAATAGAAAACACTGAACTCTCAAATACCTTTTCGCCAGTCATTTAATCACAGACTGCATTATCAAAGACGAGAACAGTTATTTGGCATGGAATATCAAAATATGAATCTGTACATAGGATTTTTAACTTCATTTAGGCTGAAGTACAATTGTGAAATAAAGAGGTAGGCAGTGATTTTATTCAGGATGGTATCGTTTAATCATACCCCGTATCCTAAGAATTAATAGATATTTAAGGGTAAAAACAATTCCTCCTACGCCCAACACTGAAGTTTGGCCAACTGCAATAAAATGCACATGTGCGTGACGTCTGAAACTCCAAGAAATAAATTAAATATTAGATTTCCATCTACTAACGTCTTGACCACGTGATACAAGAAATAGGCCAACTGTAGCTGGCTCACTCGTAACTTGTAAGAATGTACTGACAACAGAGTACAGTCATGGTTAGCTACGGAAGAGTTGGATTCCTCAATAAATGTTAGTAACTTGTTAGTAATATTTAGTAAATAATTATATTTACTGTTATACATTATGTATGAAAACTTGGACAAACATATATGTGAAGTGGGCAGTGCTTTAAAAGGAGATAAAACTTGTGCATTTCTTTTTATAAAATTCATTCGCCCTTGCAAATAGTTTTTTTCCTTGTAGTATTTTCATATCCAGAGTGATTTCTCATTGCAAATAGCGTTCACTGATCCTGAATGGACAATTTTCAGCTTTAAAATCTGAATAATTGCACTGCATTAAAACAAACAAAGTGTTAAACTGGTACCGGCAGTTCAGCAGTTTTCGCTGGCAATGCAAAATGTTTTGTACATTAGTCGTGTCGGCTACACGTAAGCAGATATGTTGGTATTAAAAAAAAAAAACTTTTTAAATCAGCAGTAAATTGGTAGTCAATAAGGTTCACATTTAAAACAGCGAATTTAATAATGCAATTTTTGTACGCCGCCCACTTAGCCTATTCCCCAGTAAACGCTTGTATGACTATAGGTAGGCCTATCAGTGGCACAGCTGAACGTTAACGATTTGAAACAAGGGCTTTCTTCCGATATTGCTTCAGCATTATTCGAACCCCAGTCTGTACATTTCTGCTGTAAAATTACCTGAAAAAGCGATTTTTAATTTTTCTTTGTTGGTTTGTATTAACAGAAAAATAATTCATTTGAAACTCGCTTCGTTTCGCTAATACTTCTACAGACGCAACAATTAACTGTTCAGTTTTATTTGGATTATCGTTTGTTTCACTGCTGTTTAGACATCATCATTAATAATGTTTGTTGTGTAATAAAAATGAACTGATTATTTATTACTGATGTCGCCAAGGGTTTTGTTGATTCGTCAGTGATATTGATTTGTTTTTTCTTCAAAATCTCACATTTACTTCAGTTCACTATGTAATTTGGTTGCTTTCATCTCTGCCTATTAGGCGATACTAAAAATACAAAACAAACTCTTTGTAAAATCAAGAAACGCCACTTTAGTTTCACCTTTAACAGCTTTTATTCACAATATGTTTAGTTTTACATACAGCAAGAACATGAAACGTCTAAAAACCGACAGTTGATTTATTATTATTTTTTAATACCTTAAAACAATTTATTTTAAAATTTGAATTTAAAGAAAACCGTGATAATTAAAAATTTTCGACAAGGAAAGAGTGAATCACACTTCACAGGAATAACAGCATAATTTTTTTTGTTAAGGTGAAGCTCATTTTACTTACTTTTGATGCTAACATAAATTCTTTCTCTAAACACGACTTATATACATAGTGGATTGCTCATATTTTGCAAATAGACCAACTGTTAAGGAATAAAATCATCGTTCTAACTGAAACTTTTAAATTGTATGTATTATACCTACTTCTTCATTTTTGTCAATCGTCCTTTCATAAGCATGTCCTAAGCAAAATATTAATTTTAAAATATTTATCTAAAGATATTTACGAAGTTACGATTTTCGTGTTTTATGTATTATCACATACATTTTAAATAGGTGTTTTAATTATTATTTGTGTCCATCTACATATTAACACAATATGTGAAAATTTGTACGTAAATTCTGTAACTGGTAGTATATTACAAGTTATTTGCATTTTTTTTAAATACTCATCTTAGCTCTCTGTATTTTTGTTTCGCAACATATATATTGTTGTGTTAATTGTTAACTTAAAGTAAGTTTATGTAATAACTTACATAATAAAATTCTGATTTGTAGATTAACAATTTTCTTTATTATAAATTTTGTAAAATACAAGAATATTAAAATATTATTCCCGCCGGAATCACGATTTTAAGACGATTACTGTTTTCCAGTAATGGAAGGGCACCATTTTCCAAGTTTTATTGAACTTAACTTGAAATGTCAATCACACTGGAGAGTTTTAATTAAGTATCCACATGAATATCAGTTTCAAATCCACAATACGCGATAAATGGGAGAGCGAAACTACCTTTCCCATGATTATTTCCTTCTATTTCAGGTCGAGCTGAATATAAAGCGTTAATAATATGATATCCTTATTACGACAATCCCATATATCAGTATTAATGAACAGGTTCACCTTTGGCAGAAATGATTAGAGAAACGGATAGCAGGTTCCGTTACGGTATTAACAATTTGTTATTCCTATAACGTAATATTCAAATTAAATATCCGCTCCCATCTGCTGTCTCGCGTAAAGTTACAGATTTATTATAAAATGAAAATCAGATGTAATACATAATTTAAATGATTGCAGTCTTTGAAAATTCTAGTCTCCCGAGATTTGACGTACTGATATAGAGGCAGGCTCGAATTTTAAAATTACTATTAAGTATATGGGCAGCGTTATTTCTAAAGTTTGGGCGGGGTTACCCGGTTTGATGTTTCCAAGAGGCCACGTCAAACTGAGTTTCAAACTGTAATGTATAAAAAAAAAAAAAAACAGATAGTAAATATTTTACGAAACTGTACCGTGGCAGTCTTCGGTTCACGTGAAATTTTAATTGATATTTAATGTTTACATGAACTGAATATTTTTGGCTTTCGATATTCAGCACTGTAAAGGTCGAAGGAAAGCCTAATATTTTGGGGGATATTGCAGTTACCAAATTCGTTAGCGATAGCCATGAAGATATTTTGTTTTACAGCTTAGAGTGTCAATTATTATGCTCAGCGGTTCTGTGGAGTAGGTACACAAGCTGCTCAGTAACGAAGTCCAAACTGAACGGCTATTTTGTCAGTACATCTGACAAAACTACATAGCTTTTAACTATTCGTTAAAACTACTTTTTATACAATTAACTTTGAATTTTTACCATACTTTCTCCCACATACACTAGAAATAATATTTTTTTGCTACCACAAAGTTTTTTGTTGGTATATTCACCACCTTGCCAAATTTTTGTATTGAACACTAAATTTTTTCGTTTGTCCCCACGTGAGATTTTATGTCCCATAAAAATCTATTTTGTGGCCCCTAAAAATTTATTTTGTGATGGCCACAAAAATGTTTGTGTTCATCGCAAAAAAAATATCGGCAGGGTTTAACTGTGCAATGTAATAAAAAAAAGGAAGTTATGTTTGAAATATAAACATAATTCGATTCCATGTTACTGTGCAGTGTAATTATTTTGATAACACTCTTCACTACTGTCAGTGAATCGCGAGCTAGTGTTGAGAATATACGCAGAATACGAAAATTAGTCCTTATCTTTAGCCTATGGGTCGTATAGGTTAGACTCGAGACTCGTGATGGTGCCGGCTGCTAGTTGAACCTACATGTTGGTGTAGACAACGAGGAAGGGATGAAGTAATAAGCGATGAGATGTGGTGCTGTCCTGGAGAGACAAGTATAGTCCATTCATGGTTACTTCCAACTTTCCTGAAGCTCTGCTGAAGTTATATTTTCAGGATATGCCTCCGCCTCATGCAAACAAAGCTCAATCTAGTAAAGAAAATAACACCAACGTGACAACACGCCGAATTCGTGCTCAGTCAGTTTAATAATATTTTGCATGGGAACTACCAATTTCTAGGAATTACAACACATATTTTCTCTCTGTCTTATACGTATTAAATTGAAATAAAATATTATTATTTATAAATAAAATATCAGTTAAATATCAATATGATTCAAAATAAGATAATTTTCTGCCAAGAGAATTTTAAAACGCTTTACATACATTAAATTTTTAGGAAATAACCGAACGCGTCATACACGCGGTAATTTGTCAAATGTTTGGTTAAAAAAATAAATGTGAAGAAACCGCGAATAGAATAAAGATGTGTGCAGCCAGTGTTACCGCTCGTATCAGATGTTTAGAGATGATAATGGTTTATCGCGGGAAAAGTTGACTTTGCTAGGGTTCAACGTACTCTATACATGTCCGACAGTTTACTTATTGGCTGTCGTGCATGTGCGAAGCTACTACCCCATTTCACTAGGCCAATGAGGATTCTGATACTATAAGGCAGGATGTTTGCGATTGGTCTGCAAACAACTCAGCCGAGTCAAAACCTTGTTCATCCAATCATGAAAGAATAAACTAGTTAGTGTTGTAGAAGATACGTTGGCTCAAAAAAGTTTCACGATTTTCCATTATCTCTACAAATGTGTTCTGGTTGGTTAAGACAAGACAGGGCAAGTTGGCGGACATCCCTGTGGCACTCTCAGTTTATTTTTCAGCTATAGCCTAAGCGAATGGAAATTACAGCAGCGCATAGGTTTTAATTTATTTCACAGATGCGGGAATCTCGTTTAACCTCTTAATTCGGAATTTTTTCATGTTCGGTCATAGTCTATTCACGGTATCTTCACACTTATTGAATCAAACCTTTGAAAAATTACCGTATGTATGTCGTGTTTCGTTCTTTCCTAAATATGTCGTGCATGTCAAACGTTGTATACTTCTATTAAAATGAAAGTATTTTATTTTTGGTTAAATTAAACTTTTACTTAGGCCCAACATTTTCTCTATAAATTATATTATTGCATGTATATATAATTTAAAAAACAGAGGAAATAGGTGTGTTGGTAATGCCTAGTAAGAGATAGTTCGACTACAAAATTTTATTAAACTGAGTGGCGTAGGAATAGAGTGCGTTGTCCCTTGGTGTAATTTTCTAGATTTTGTTGAGCTGTTTTTTCATGAGGCGGAGGAATGGCCTGAAAGTAGAACATTAGGAGTATTTCAGTAAGAATTGACGTAACCATTAATGGGCTATAAAGTCGTGGCTGGTATTAAAAATTTCCCAAACTAGTGGTAATTCGTGTCCAAACGCAGGTTAGCACGTGATCAACAGACAAATGACTCTCACTATGTGTGAGCCACTTTGAATGAGCATAAGTCGGCAAAGACAGTTACGAAGTGAGTTAGTACCGTTAAACCGTTCTGAAGGAATTATTTAAAAAACACACACACACAAATCCAAACACAGTTAACGTAGCCTGTGCTGAATGCATCATGCACAGCGAAGTGGTTTGAAAAGGATCGTTTAACGAGCAAACCACACAAAGGTGCGTGCGCGGATACGTTACAATAGCTTTAAACTGCAAAACGTCGTCAATAAACTCCTGGTTAGAAATTTTAACGGGCGCATTAATCTGACTCGCGTACCGAACCCTGCGGTGACGTTTCTAATGAGAACTTGAACTCTGTTGCGTGGAGAATGGCGATTATAAATCTACTGACAGGAGACTTAACAATACATTTTTATTGTATGTATGCAGTTTTCCATATTAGTGGATCTGTTTGAGGCTACGGGCAAGTTATTTAAGTAAGTCAATCTTTAAACTGCAATCTCCCAAAAACAAACAGTAATCAAAGATTGTTATAGTTCAACATTGTGTCTGGTTGAAATTTACATGATTGTTTTTTCTTTACACACATTTACCCTAAGTACGCTTTGGTACCTTAGTTTGTCTGTTTAGAAATTCATGGATGCATTTACCGTATTTATATTGTCTGGATGTTTCGTCGCACAAGTAAAAATGTGGTAGTTCATATAAACAAACTTTTTTTTCAGTGCAGACCATTTAATTGTTTGTTAGTGATAACAAAACGCTTGCTTTTTATTTTTAAAAAAAAAAGCTGTTGCTGTATTTTAAAGTATAACTTTTTGGTGACTGTAAATAGTTTTATGATCACCATAAACAATATGGCAGGGTGAGCATACTGGAAACGTAATAATACAGAAAAATATTAAATTCAATATCACGTACTGTGAATCTGCGCAGATACAAACTAGCTCCAGGTCTATAGTAAGTAGCTAACAAAAATATATGTACCACCATGGATGGTTAATAAATTGGCAGCAATGTGAGTGTTAATTTCATGATATTCTCAATACGACCTTGATATTTTGAAAGAATTTAATGCAACTTCAATACTAGAAATTTAATGAAGTCAAATTGATAACTTTCAAATTAAGTGGTTATAATATAATGTTCCACATAAATACGAATGTATACGTGGGTTCAATATCTAGACCTTGCGATACACGAATGGGGTGCTTTTAATTATCAGCAACTACAATAATTTCCACGGACAATAAACGTTATAATCTATGAAGAAGAAGCTAAAAATAGCATTCCTAAAGTTTCAGAAAAACTCTCCAGCCGGTGGTATCAGAAGACTCGTATGAAGCATTATTTATTTTGCATTAAATTATTGAGTTAACTGCACAAAAGTTAAACATAATTTCAAGTAGCAGATAGAAGGGAATTTATCTAAAGAAGAAAGAGATTATAGGTACACATCCTGCCTATACATGCATTGATTGCCCACCTCTTGTTCCAAAGTTTTTCGGACGAATAAGGAGATAGATGCTTAAGCTGACGGGGCAAAACGCCAGACAGAGAAGAAGCAAACGAGAAAGGGAAATTCACAAAACAAGATGAGCGAGAAAGGAAATAATACTTCAGTCAGCGTTCCGAACCATATCAATTAGTTGCCCGGTCCTATCATCCATACATGGGTAGACTCCAGTACGCAGGTTATTACATCAGATTAATTCGCAAAGCATTCGCAGAAGCATGCTGACTCCCTGCAATTAGCGATTAGCAGCGTTCCTGCAAAGTTGCGGTATAATATGGCAGAGTGCATTCGCGGGAATCTGAATGTGACTTGTAAAATAATGCATGCAATAAAACTATCCATATATGCTTAATGTTGTTGCATATATTATATCCGAATCGAAATGTCGTGTCGTTAAAAATGGTTCAAATAAATTTTTTATCAATTAAATTATGAAATAAATTTTTACGGTGAATCAAGCGCTTTTGCAATCATCCTCAGAAAAATAATACCTGCTCTGATTGGGTATTTTTTTAACTCAAATACACACTGCAACACGCCAGCAATGTATGTTGGCTGCGAATAAGAAAAATACTCCCGTATTTGAATGTTTCGTTAAGATCGTTATGTTTTAATTAGTGGCAACAGGACAGATTAGATTTGGTGGAGTGGAGTAGAGAGATTTGGGCTACTCTTAACATCGAGGTCTTTAGATCCGACGAGGGTGAAGCGAGGGTGAGTATGGAATAACGCCGGAATGAAAACGTGGGGGGAAACAGGAGAACGCCGAGAAAATCCGCCAGCCATCCAGCGGCATCGTCCGGCACGATTCCCAAAGTGAAAATCCGAGAGCGACCCCGCCGGGAATCGAACCCGGTTCGCCTAGGTGGGAGGTGAGTAGTCTAACCACTACACCAGCGCGACGCAGTAGATTAGTCACAGAACAGAAAATTATACGGAAGTGGAACGGCGTGGTGGTTCCTTTGATGTGGGCGTGCCCATTCGTTGATTCGCAGCACGAGAACCCAGAAGTGGGCATTTCGTTTGATTTATTACTGCGTACTGCGAAATTGGATTCCCGCCTGGTATGTAAGTTACTGACTGGTGCGCGGCTTTGCGCCATTTTGCTAGTCAGTGACGCAATTTCGTTGCCGTATCTGGCTAGAGTTGGTGGTAGATGGGGCTGTTTGACTTATGTATTCTTCAGCATTCTGTGATTTGGCATATACTTAACACATTTTTTTTCGTAACAATTTCTCGTCATATGCCCGACATATGAGTATAGGCTGTTCTCGGTTAATTGAGCCCTTTTGAAATGAGCATTTGAAAAATGTCACTGCCTCTACCTGCATACATAGCGACGGGTAAACTGACTGGCGTACGCCCGGTTAAGTTGGAAACGGAAGAGATCCAGTAGTGGCACGTCCCAACGTTGAATTAAAGGTGTTAGGTACACATTCGTGAATACTGAAATTATTTATTTTTGTTTCTATTTTTTTAATGCTTGTAAGCGTGAAAATTAGCATATTTGTAAAATATTTAGTTTCCTGATAATTTCACACCTTCACTTGACCGGCGCATGAATAAGGTGGATCACGCCCAAGGCAATTTTTAATTTTACATGTGATAGAAGAATACGCAGTGCTCGTGCAAGTAGATCTTAAGCACGGCTTTCGAAAGTGCTCAGCTTAACGTGAACAACCTATACAAGTATATACGCTCAGGTCTACGATATTCTCAGGACTACAGGTAGCTTTGGCGACTTGCAGACAACTGCAGCTCCACGCCCTCAGCAGGTCACGTGAGCAACCCCCCCCCCCTCCTCCCTCCTGATCCACAGGAGACACCTTGTGAAATATGGATGGAGAAAATGCCACCCGTAGTTCCGTTGCGAAATGTAATTCAAAACGAGTTTTTACCGTAGTTGTCAGTCATCTAGTTTTCAAGATTCAGTACATCAGCGCATCTGAAAGAATGATTTTAAAAAAAGGGGGAGGGCGACAATTTCCCGTTTCCGCCCTAAAAAATTCTTGCTGGGGAGGAGGGAGATTAGATCCCTTTCTTAAAGCCAAATATATGCCTTAATTTTATTTGTGTCCTTCGTAAACACTGGAAAATATTAAGCTATTCATAATGCAGCGTGTTAACTGAGAAGGACACGAAAGGAAATAACTATTGTAATGAGTTCAGTCAATCAATTTTCCTACAGTTAACGTTGGCCTATGTCCAACGACAAGTGATTAGATTGGAATTTCACAGGCAGAAAATAAGCTTATAGCTGAATTCCACCCATAATAATAATTCAGATAATTATTTACCAATTACTTTATTTTATCCTTCCGATTTGAATAAGCATTTTCTGCAGCCTTCTTAATTTCATATCGGCTCAAGATTGACATTGGCGTGTGTATTTAAAAGAAAACTTTAAAATGTACCACAAAGTGTGGTCCTGTGTTTTCTTTTGTTCGGAGTTGTTTTATTGATAATCAGAAGACAAGAGACTTTATATATTGCTATTCTGAAGTATAGCAAGCAATGGAAGAAATTCCGCATGATCTTAATGACAATACACTTCGCTTAGTCGCACACTGGTTGCCACTGAGAAAATATAAACGCAGTCACTAACGAACAATAAATAATATAACAGTAATGTAATAATCATATTCGTTACACAAATTTTACATCTAATAACATAATTTTAAAAACTAATTTTATTTGTATACCACAGTGGACAATTTATTTGTTACGCCATAGGCCTGCCTAGCTAAAATATAAAATATTGTTCAGGTAAGGAAAATTTTTTTTAGTAAAATAATATTTACCTGAAAAAAAAATTTCATTGAATAAACTTTAATTTTTTTTTTGTTTCGCAACAGAATATTTGGCTGGCTAAAAAAAAAAACTTTTTTTTACTTCGACGCACAGGATATAATTAGTCGCAAACTAATAAATGTTTGCAATGGTTCTGAGTCCTCGAATCGGTGTCAAGTTGGCACAAGTACAGAAGTGAAACAAATATGTCATTATAACTGGAAAATATTTATGGCCATTACAGTATATGCTATCTGGTTATATTACAGCTCTCTAAATCTTTTTGCAGTTTGTGACAAAAATTTTATTTTGGCCGACATTGTTAAGTGATTACAAAATAAGCACTCTTTTTTTTATCTTTTGCAAATAGTTTTAGCATTTACTATAGGGTAATATTTATAAACAAAAAATTATGTAAGGGTCTATTTTACTTCATATTTTAGTGGCCATATTACATCCGGTAGATGGATCGTTTCGCTGAAAACTGCAAACTCAGCTTCAGACCACCTGCCAGTGAGTTATTAGTCAATCAACGTAAGTTTTAATTCATTAAATAAAAGTGTGTATTTAACAGTAGTCTGACCATCAAATAAATATGTAAAAACATCATAGAAATTCTTATATAGACTAGTTCATTCAGGGTTACTTCCAACCTTTCTGAAGCCCTGCTGAAGTTCTGCTTCCAGGATATTCCTTCGCCTATTCAGACTTCGCCAATAAATATAGAAAATTACACTGAAGGGACAACGCACCGCGTATGTGCGCACTCAATCTAATATTATTCTGCGTAAGAACTATTTCTTATTAGGCGCTACCAACATGCCTATTTTCATTCATATTTATTATACATGAAATATTATATTTATAAATAGAATATAAGAAAAAGTTCAGTTCAACTAAAAATAAGGTACTTTTATGTTAATACGTGTATTAAACGCATGTGGTATGGCATATTTAGGAAACAACCAAATACGTCGTACAAAGGGTGATTTTTCAAAGGTTTGATTTTTAAAGTGTGAAGAAACCGCGAATACACTATAGCTTGTATTTCGGAAATTTTTTGAAGTCGCTAAGACTTTTATTATTTCCAGTAATAGCAAAAAAAAATTATATATATATATATAAAGCAATAAAAAGTTTAGGTGCAAATTTATTACTTAACCATCAGTTACTATGATACTAATGTCGAGGTAACACAAATATTTATCTTATTGAGAAAACAAAGTTTTGATAATTGATTCGTAGGCCTCCCGTGGCACAGTCGGTCGGTGCGCCACCGGTCTGGGGTGCGGGAGGTTCTGGGTTCGTATCCCAGGCAAAGCATGGACATTAGTTTAAGTTAGGCCATAAGCCGTCCCCTGATAAGCCTTCAGGCATAACACCGGGGGACGTTAATAAGCCATATACAATACAGTTATTGATTCAATAGTTTTGATCCCGCATATTAATGTAATTATTCAAGTAATTCTCTCAACTTAAGCTGCAACAACAAATAGTTATTTTATGATTTTAACATTTGCGTCTGTTAGTACTCTTACTCCTACATAAGGTTAAAATATATTTCTTAACTACAGTTGGCAGAACCTGACAAAAAATAGTATATTTTAGTTTAAATTTTGTCGTCCTTATTTAAGTCATTCAGGAGTTCCATAAGTTGTTAACGCCTGTAGCAGGTATTACTCGTATAACGCTGGTGAAAGTATACTGAATTTTTTTTTAATGTTAATTCGCTTATTTACGTGTGTGCTAGTTGCTTACCGCAACCCATCGTATAGGCGACCATTAAAATAAGGAAACATTTTAATAAACCAAATCTAATTCTAGCATGTTATTTTTATTTTTTGTGTTTCACGAGGTCCCTCACTGCGGACATTTCAGAATTGGAGCTTCATAAAAAAGGGGGGGGGGAGAGGCGGCCCAACGAGGATTTTGCCACACCGCGTGTTATTGGATACAGTTGAAATGTTTTAAAGCGCAGAGACAAATGTGCAGTGCCTGCGTGTTTTATAAGCAGGGACGAACAAACTGCCTCACGCGGCAATTGAGCAACTATACATATTATTTCACTCAACTTCTCTCTGTCTGTCTGTCTGTCTGTCTGTCTGTTAGTGCCCTTATCACTCGAGAACCACGCATCCGATTTACGTGTGTTTTTTTTTTTTAATTCATAGCTATGTTCTCTGGCCAGGTTTTAGTATATATTTTGTTACGTAAAGTAACATAAGGAATAAGCAGTGACGATAATAGTAAATCAAATCGGAAAAAAGTTTGCCGCCAGCGCGCTCTCTTGCAATACGCTATCTAAACCGTTAAAGATGGAACAGTATCGTGTAGTAAAGAATTGTGTTGAATAAAAATACCTAAAAAGAATTCTGCGGTAGCATATATCTATCTATAACAGAGAAATACTAATAAGCGTTTTACCATTTAATTTCTCATTAAATAAATGCGTAAAATTCAAGCTGTCGTTTCCCTCATACAGCATACAATTCCCGCCTATACTTTAAGATATATCAAAAGTTTTGTGAAAAGGTAATTTTTCGCGAGTCGATTGACCGTACGTGGACGTGAAAGCCATGGCGGTAGCTGGTTGGGAAGGGGGAGGAAGGGGGAACCTTATTTAAAAAAAAAACCTAAACAATAATTCTGTAGTCCACGCGAGCGGAGCCGCGGGCACAGTTAGTCGTTAAAAAGACAATTTATGCTTAAAAACTGAAAGTAATGAGCGAGTGTTCGGGCGGTAGGTAGTAGAAATACCGCAAATCATCTTCTCTTCCTTATGCGTTCCTGTTGTATTCACTTGCGAATCTCCGACGCATCGCATGTTTACTCGCCTTTGGCTTAATGTGACCAGCAATTATCTTCAACGTATTTGTTTCATTTTTCTTTGCTAAAAATTTTTTTTTGAATTCTTTGCGTTTGTATTTTATGGATTGTTTANCATGTTTACTCGCCTTTGGCTTAATGTGGCCAGCAATTATCTTCAACGTATTTGTTTCATTTTTCTTTGCTAAAAAATTTTTTTTGAATTCTTTGCGTTTGTATTTTATGGATTGTTAAAGTCCATTTGTTCCACGTCTACAGTATTTTCTGAAGATTTCTTGTACTCAATTAAGAAAAACCGTTCAAACGCATNAAGTCCATTTGTTCCACGTCTACAGTATTTTCTGAAGATTTCTTGTACTCAATTAAGAAAAACCGTTCAAACGCATAAATTTAAACGACAAACACAATCCATTAGTTCGAAAGTCAAGAGAAGTATGTATTTTTCCTAAAGAGCACACCTATAAATCAAAGTTAAGGCGCCCTTTTCTAACTGCAAGATGTTGGCGTTTTTATTTCGTGTCAGTTAAATGACATGGTTACAGCTGAAATGACTTGCGTGTAATATGTGCTGCGAATAACATTACATTTAGAATGCGATTAATTACATTTAACAACCGTTGCATATACGGTGTTATCATAACGAAACATAATTAAATCGCAAGAACGAATATTCTCTTAATAATAGTGAATAAACTCGTAAACTTGTTTGAGGTGGAACAGCGTGCTTGGATTGGTAGTGATTTTTTTTTTTCAATACAGCTAATATTTCCTTTTAATTAACATACATCAACAAACTATACAGGGAAAACACAACTCATTATCGATTGTTACATATGCAGAACGAAGCCACATGCAGAGCTGTACTAATGAGCATTTTCTGAAAGTCTTTATCTCATGCACTGTCTTTTGTTAACAGAAAAGTAAACTCTTCCTCTCCCCCAAAACTACCTCGCCAAAAATAATATTAAGAAAGCAGAGACAACATATGTTCTGTATATTTATATCCATTTTTAGTTGTGAATCCCGAAAGAAAGCAGTTTTCGATGATAATCGACTTTCGGTTTTCGTCGAGGTTTTCGCTGCCTCTCTAGTTATTGCGGCATACAGGTAGATCTACCGTAAATGACGTAACAAGCTCTTGAGTTATCTTAGGATAGAAGCTTAAGCTGACAGTTAAAAAATTTTAGGGAAAGAAGAGGAAGGATGTAGACGTTTACATGTGTATTATCAACATCAGTTATCTACATCAATAAACATAGTTGTTTGCAAAAAAAGTGGTGTAGATAAATGAAGTTAATGTACTAACATATATTACCACTGTTTAAATGCCTTTTTGTGACTTGCATTTCCATTTCTTTTTCTCCTAGAACAACCTAAATAGGTGCACTCCAAATAACATTATTAGTGAATTCAATATGGCAAGTTAGCTTACTTTTCTAACAAATTAGGCAGTTGAAAAGTAAAACCATAACCTTGAGTAAAAACTAGTGCAGTTTTTAGTGTTGATGGTAATAGAGTTATCAATAATATAAAGGATCCAAGTTCACTGGATATTCAGTTATTTTGCGTCATAACAACGGGGACNGTAATAGAGTTATCAATAATATAAAGGATCCAAGTTCACTGGATATTCAGTTATTTTGCGTCATAACAACGGGGACAATTTAATCATTACAAAGTATTTAGTTAAAACAAAAATAATTTGCGAAATGATTAACATGTTTTCCCAAGAAATAATAGAGGCAGCCCATTATTCTGGTGTATCATCATAAATAATAGGCAGATGTGTAAAACTCTATTAATAAATTAATCCATGTCTTTCACTGCATTCGGTGGCACTTTTTCTCTTTCGGATTTCGTTTGAGTTTCATAAATTCAGTATCAGAATGCAACTACGGCATTTCTTACAATGTTACATGAACCGTATAAAGGCTAATTAAAGAAATTATTTGAGGGGATAAATAAGGGATTTCCAAACCTCTTTCTTGTTGGGATCCTGTCTCAAAAAGCTGCCTTTTTAACACTTTTGCAGGTAGGTAATACTGTGCTTATCCGTTTTATTTTTACCTCTCCACACAGTCGAGATCTACCTGGGGTGCTAGTTTTCTGCCCTTGGACTTCTCCGTCCCTGTTAAAACTCGCACTACCGCATTTAACAAAAACTTGCCTATCTGCGACCGCCGTTGTTATTTATTCCCTGGATTTGCTTTGTGGCTGTGTAAGGTACATCAAGAACTGCATCGAGAAATATGTGATGTGAAATCCACTCTGAGAAAGAAGTGGTAGAGGTTCCGCCCCACAATGCTATGGGATTCTATTCTACGAAACAGAATTTTTTGCATTCGTTTATAGCTGTTCCGAACTGTTTCTCGGTCAACATTATAACGTAGTCCATCGCATTCGAATGTTCCATTTTAATATGAGACTTCTTAAAAAAAAAACACAAAATATAGAGGTATCGTATCTGTATTTCTACTTAGTTATACACTAGTGGTATACCTTACAGGAGGAAGCGCATGGAAAAAAAATCTTGCTGCTCAAAAGAGAACACACAGTCTATTAAACGTGGGTAACTGTGCACATGGTTATGTATTTTCATTTTCCTCATTTCTCTGTACGCGTCTTGCGGTTTATATTTGTGTGTGTGTGCGTTGTAACATGAAAAAAAAAAAGCATATTGTACAGTAATTTATGCAGATAATTACTAATTAAAACAATTTTTACATGCATTGCTTAGAAAACGCTATTGTTTTCTTTCATATAGCATGAGATAAAATAATGTACGGTAGCTGTGCGGTTACCAGTCAAACTGGAAACAATTATTCCAGCATTTTCAGTTCAAAATATATTTAATTTTTACCTTAAGATACTTCAAATTTTTCGAGTAAATTTCAAAAACCCAAAGGATATGAATGTATTTCAGTNGTAATAGAGTTATCAATAATATAAAGGATCCAAGTTCACTGGATATTCAGTTATTTTGCGTCATAACAACGGGGAAAATTTAATCATTACAAAGTATTTAGTTAAAAAAAAAATAATTTGCGAAATGATTAACATGTTTTCCCAAGAAATAATAGAGGCAGCCCATTATTCTGGTGTATCATCATAAATAATAGGCAGATGTGTAAAACTCTATTAATAAATTAATCCATGTCTTTCACTGCATTCGGTGGCACTTTTTCTCTTTCGGATTTCGTTTGAGTTTCATAAATTCAGTATCAGAATGCAACTACGGCGTTTCATACAATGTTACGTAAACCGTATAAAGGCTAATTAAAAAAAATATTTTTCATGTTATTTTTTTTTAGCTGTCTTATAATTCGGACACAATTTCGCAATAAACTGCTGACCCATCTTAGCGTAATTACGTTGAAAATGAAAAAATAATAATTAAAACAATTTGTCCAGAAGAAACTGCTCATGCTCACAGCTTAGTTTGAGGAATTGCTTTTGTCACGTTACGTCCATTCAGCGACACTATGTCACTTCTACACACAACTGCCAAGATTTTCTTATTGTCGTCCTCAATTATCCAAGTGTAATGATGGATGCTACAGGATGATATTGCTTTGCATCACATATTTAGTTTTTTGAGTGTGCTTGCTGGAAAATATATACTATTTATACTCCCTGTTTTTTCTCCACACTTTTAATTTTTTTTAACGCTAGTTAAATATAATTCTCAGGAATAGGGGTGATTTTTTTTTTGTTACACAGCTATTGCATACTTAAAATCAAAATTTTAATTAAAATGTTTTGTTCTTTTGTCTGACAAATATTATTCTGCCGCGCACACACACTGAAGATGTTTGAAGGTAGCTTACTTAAGTATTTCAGATACGGTTAACGTAGTTTTCTTGCGTAGTTTATATTCGTAGATCTGTGTGAATTTTCCATTTTCTTAACGTAAAATTTTTTAAAATGTATGGTAGGAAAGGAAATCACTGTTCAAAGTAAATTATTTTTATTTCTACGGGTATGTTTTTTTTTTTTCATGTTATTTTACTGTGATGGCGGAAAGCAATTTTTTGTGACGAAGTTAAGCTGTCCGAGTTCTTAATCCAAACCAAAATGACTCATTTCCACTCAAAACTGTTCTCCCTATCGCACCTACAAATTTAGCAGTATTTCACATTAATATGAAACAACGAATATTTGTATATCTAGCATACTTATTTTGGGCTGCATAAACTGTTAGAAAATGACTGCACGTGTAAAAAAAAAAACACAGCCACTGACATAAGCTGTACTGCGCAGCTTACTTCAGGGTTGTTTAACAATATATGTTTGAATACTCCGGAGTGTGTTCTCATACCCTCGACCTCCGTTTCGAGAATGATTATTTGTGGTCTTCAAATTTATTTTAGTTTGTGATGAACCTACGCTTCCGCTGTGATTATTCGTGCTCGATTTACCACGTAGTTCTCCGTAGTCGCTGGTAAAGTTTGAAAATAAAGACAAATGTTTGAACATTCGACACCTAGTCGGTTACCACCACATCAAAACACTCCCCCCCCCCCTCTCCCAATCCCCGAATTTCAGCACGTTTTAAGGCTCCTATGTACCTGAAGCTGCTGTTGCGCGTCCAAGGCCCAGAAGCGAGGGAGCGATACGGGCGACATTAACACGCGCGCCTAACGCCCGACCGCCCTTACGTGAAAGACCCTAACCTGGCTTGCAACGTTTCCGTCGTTGCGCTGTAAAGTGCAAATTATATATGTAAAAGTTAAACTTCATTCTTCATTACACGCTATGAAATCCCGCAGATTTAACTACATGCGCGTAGATGTATTTTACTCCTACATCTGAAGAAAGCTGCACAGGCAGGCTCTAATTTTTTTTTTAAGCATTTTACGATTTTTTTTTATAAAAAAAGCAAAATTATATTGCTTTCGATTATCGTGTTGTGCCGTTTCTGTCCAAAAGTCGTTTTCTCAGAACATTTATTTACTCATATACGAATGGGGCTGCATTGGTCAGACTAATCGCCTCCCACCTAGACGAACCGTGTTATGTTCCTGGCGGGGTCGCTCCCGGATTTTCAGGTGTGGGAATCGTGCCGAACGATGCCGCTGGTCGGCGGGTTTTCTCGGGGATCTACCGTTTCCCCCGCCCTTCCGGCGCTGCTCCATACACACCTCGCTTCGTCCTCACCGGCTCTCAAGACCTCGAAGCGAAGAGCCGCTCAAATCTCTCCACTTTCACTACTGAGATAATTCGTATACGCGTAAATAACTATTTCACACTAAATATTGTAGTGCATAGTCCTCTTTAACGCTTTAAAGCATACGTCCTATATCCAGTGAGCAAACCCGATAGCGACATAAGTTTTGAGAGCGAAAAACAATAAGTTCTCGTGGAAAACTTATAGCAATTCGTGGGCCTCCGTAACAGTTTTACCATCTGGGCGTTCTTCTTTAGTACAGATCTGGATTAACCACTAGGTCGGCCTGTTTGCTTGTGGCAATTGTAGTTATGCTATACGTAGCAACAGATCAGAGAGATTATTTTGTTGAGGGGATAAATAAGGGATTTCCACCTCTCTCTCTTGTTGGGACCCTGTCTCAAAAAGCTACCTTTTTAACACTTTTGCAGGTAATACTGTGCTTATTCGTTTTATTTTTAC
The DNA here is from genome assembly GCA_002778355.1 of Clitarchus hookeri. Taxonomy (NCBI): domain Eukaryota; kingdom Metazoa; phylum Arthropoda; class Insecta; order Phasmatodea; family Phasmatidae; genus Clitarchus; species Clitarchus hookeri. The sequence goes on from NQII01000433.1 coordinate 731,241, forward strand.
CTCTACACACAGCCGAGATCTACCTAGGGTGCTAGTTTTCTGCCCTTGGACTTCTCCGTCCCTGTTAAAACTTGCACAGCCGCATTTAACAAAAACTTGCCTGTCTGCGACCGCCGTTGTTATTTATTCCCTGGATTTCCTTTGTGGCTGTGTAAGGCCCATCACGAACTGCATCGAGAAATATGTGATGTGAAATCCACTCTGAGAAAGAAGTGGTAGAGGTTCCGCCCCACAATGCTATGGGATTCTATTCTACGAAACAGAATTTTTTGCATTCGTTTATAGCTGTTTCGAACTGTTTCTCGGTCAACATTATAACGTAGTCCATCGCATTCGAATGTTCCATTTTAATATGAGACTTCTTAAAAAAAAACACAAAATATAGAGGTATCGTATCTGTATTTCTACTTAGTTATACACTAGTGGTATACCTTACAGGAGGAAGCGCATGGAAAAAAATCTTGCTGCTCAAAAGAGAACACACAGTCTATTAAACGTGGGTAACTGTGCACATGGTTATGTATTTTCATTTTCCTCATTTCTCTGTACGCGTATTACGGTTTATATTTGTGCGTGTGTGCGTTGTAACATGAAAAAAAAACATATTGTACAGTAATTTATGCAGATAATTACTAATTAAAACAATTTTTACATGCATTGCTTAGAAAACGCTATTGTTTTCTTTCATATAGCATGAGATAAAATAATGTACGGTAGCTGTGCGGTTACCAGTTAAACTGGAAACAATTATTACAGCATTTTCAGTTCAAAATATCTTTAATTTTTACCTTAAGATACTTCAAATTTTTCGAGTAAATTTCAAAAACCCAAAGGATATGAATGTATTTCAGTNTTTAATTTTTACCTTAAGATACTTCAAATTTTTCGAGTAAATTTCAAAAACCCAAAGGATATGAATGTATTTCAGTACATCTTATTAGTCCAGTTTATGTCTCGTACGAATATACATTGTATTCATACATGGAATTTTTCGTTCAGTACCGTACTGTTTTGGAGGTTAAAGTACTTTTTCATTATTGATTTCCTCATGCTAACCTATAATTTTCATTAATAAGTTCCTTTATTTTTTTTAGTTGACATTTATTGTGACAATAAGGCATAAAATATTGACTTACTAAATATTCTTGTATTGCTGTGTTTATATGCTTTCCATACAACAAAAGCAATTGGTCAAAAACACTCAAATATTATTTCCCTTTATACGACTCTTGAATAAATTTGTTTAAACTTTTTTATACCAATACAGAAAATTTTTCATTTTAGAGACATGTACCATTGTAGGTTTATACCGCGTGAATGAACTAAAACTTGCATCGCAACATTTAGAAAATTTTAAATTGTCATATTACGATAGCACGTAAAGTACTAATAAAATCTTGCAAAAAAACACCATTGAAATTATAAGTTCTTCTAGTTTTATTTTATTGGTGTGAATAGGCATTGTTCCATTTGAAAAAAATGTAACTCTGTTCAAGATATACACATTCTAAAACTTATTTAAATCTGTGTCTGGACTGCAATTATGAGCCCCTGTCGAAACTTAAATTCTGCGAAACGAACACATCAACAGCACCGTTCTCTTCCGAAATATTAGCGGTGCAAGTTTTAGATGATTCACCCTTAATACTATTATATCTTCTTGGGATTGAATCAATTTAATTATATATTATGAAGTTTTTAATAATAAAACCCATTTAAATCAAACTTACAGTAGCCTACTGAGACCCACAAATACATCGTCGGTAAAAATTACTGATTAATTTGACTGATGCATATATCAGTGATAGTTTGAAATTACCTTCATGGAAAAGTCTTTGTCTATCAGAGGAAAACAATCCTAGAGCTTGGCTGCGTGCGCACCTGTGAAAGATATCCATAGCTACAACGCCTGATCACCTGCTCCGATTAGACTGTGTTTTATCTGTTCTCACTATCGTGAAGCGAAGAAAATGAAATTGTTCCGGCTAATGGTAACTTATTGTTCGTAACAACCGTAGTCAAGGTCAGACAATGTTAATCTGTACACGAGTCACAGGATGTAGTAATAGAAAGTTTTATATTTTCCGAAGCATTCTTGTGGAAACAGCTATAAATATTTTAATGAACCAGTACGATGAATACTTAACAATTTTAGCCATTCTAGATATCTCATTACAGAAAACCCATTGCAGAAGGGTACTCAGCATCACATATTTTCCTTAGCAGTATTAAAGAGGGAAATATTGCTATCGCTGAGCGACGAAAAGTATTCAAGCGACAATCTACGACAACATAACAGCTTTACTTCGGTTAGTGATAAAGCGTACTAATATTTACTGCCACTAACTTACCAACAATATGTATACGTATATATATATATATATATATATATATATATAAATGTAATATAACAGTGCCTTCAAATCAGCGATTAATACGGCCATAAACCTTTTCTAGTTCATTTATCAATAATTGGCCGCAGTTTTTTAAATCTAATTTTACTGGACTACAAGAACCTGCAGATGCGAGGAGTGAGTTTACGTAATAAAGGCACATATTTTTATTGTTTTAAATTTCGAAAGTTGCTAGGTATTAACATTGTGGATATTGTAAAGTGCACATTGTCTGTGTCGGAAATTTAACCTTTACAGTAAGAATCCATGTCTCTTATCCTTCATGAGAATCAACATTTGGTATTGGAAATGAAGTATAATATTATTGCAATTGTAAAAAAAAAAATAATTAAACCAGGCATAAGAAAAATCGTGTCACAGAAAGCCTGCACGTATTCTAAAATATCAAGAACAAGAAATGCCAAGACTCGTTCACCCGTTCAGTCCCGAATTCATGTACGCGCTCCAAGGGTTGCAAGAATGTAATATTTTTCTGTGTGCTGTACTTTTAAGGGTACTTCTAACAAGTATTGAACGTGCTGCATGCTCGGTGTTAAATGCTGTTCACGATAAACCGAACATTTTTGAAAGAACTGCTTACGATAACGATCCACTTCTCGGATTGCAGTGTGTCCTTCCACCATATGTAAATTTAACATTGTAATGGGCATGTTCACTTTATTGATACGTCGGTCACGTAAAACTGTGAAATTATANCCATATGTAAATTTAACATTGTAATGGGCATGTTCACTTTATTGATACGTCGGTCACGTAAAACTGTGAAATTATAATAATAAAGGTAAATGTTTTACAAATTTGATAATTAATAAAAAAAAAGGGAAAGAAAATAACAATTTTAGTATCAAAAAATGTTTTACTAACACTTTTAATTCAACGTTAAGACATGGAATTACTTTCCTTCCCTCATTACCAACTTTACTAAGTGCATGTCAGACATTGTACCCGTTAAAATATAAGCAGGTAGCGGCAGTGACATTTTGCAAAGGTTGANCCATATGTAAATTTAACATTGTAATGGGCATGTTCACTTTATTGATACGTCGGTCACGTAAAACTGTGAAATTATTATAATAAAGGTAAATGTTTTACAAATTTGATAATTAATAAAAAAAAAGGGAAAGAAAATAACAATTTTAGTATCAAAAAATGTTTTACTAACACTTTTAATTCAACGTTAAGACATGGAATTACTTTCCTTCCCTCATTACCAATTTTACTAAGTGCATGTCAGACATTGTACCCGTTAAAATATAAGCAGGTAGCGGCAGTGACATTTTGCAAAGGTTGACTTCAAAAGTGGTTACTTTACCGTGGACCGCCTTTACCAGCATTAAATCATTTGTACACGAGAGATTCTTAAACTTTCGCAGAGCAGATTACTTACAAGGAACACGTCCAAATACTTAGCACTGATTCCTCGCCTTGCACAGTTCCAGCCAACGGGTTTCTAAATGTGCTCGAGCCCCTCCCTTTGAGGTTGATTTTACACTGTTATCACTGCGCCATTAATAAATGCAATTACCAAGGTAACGCTAAAATTTTAAGAAATTATTTAAATAGCACATCCACTAAGTACTGCCATTATACACTGGTGCAGAATGGAAAATGAACACCCTGACACATTGGTTCCACATGAATGGAGGTTATATTGAATAATTATACAGGTTTTACACTGTATATGATAATGATAACAGTCGTTTGTAGAGGCGACCATAAAGGTGTCAGGTGTCATCTTGGGTAATAGTGTCCCACGTTAATTCCACCTGTTTTTGCAATTGGTGAAGGTTTGTTGCCGGTATTGCAGACCGCACCAAACGCAGTCCCATCATTTCCCAGACATGTTCTATGGGGGACAGGTCGGATAATCATGCTGGCCAGGGGAGTTGAACACCTTCGAGAGCACGTTTGGTAACACAAGACGTGTGCGCACGGGCATTGTCCTGCTGGAAGAGGACATATCATTGGCGTTGTAGGAACGGCAACCAAATGGACTGGACGATGTTCTGTATGTAGCGTTCACTGTTCAGTGTTCCCTCAATAAACACCAGAGGCGTACGATCATTGTAGGCTATTGCTCCACAGACCATGATGTCAGGAGATGGTCCTGTATGTCGCTGCCGTATACCCTCTGGTTGTTGCCGCTCTCCTGGTCGACGCCGCACTCGCAAACGGCCGTNGCCGCTCTCCTGGTCGACGCCGCACTCGCAAACGGCCGTGTCACTGGCGCCAAGGCAGAATCTGATCGCATCACTAAACACAACTCCACGCCATTCATCTCTCCAGTTGCGTCGTTCGCGACTCCATCCGAGGCGGGCTGCACGGTGATGAGGTGTGAGAGGAAGCATAGTGAGCGGCACCCTTGATTGTAGTCCAGCGTTCAGCAAACAGTTGGTGATGGTCCTAGCTGACACTCTGGGTGCAACAGTGGCCCTAATCTGTGCGCCGGTCGCCGTGCGATCAGCATTGGCTGCTCGTCTGATGCGACGGTTCAGGTGGGAATCCGTATGCCGCTGGCGCCCGGAACCACGTTGAGGGGCATGTGAACCATCGCTGGACCACCGGCACCACCAATGATGCACAGCGGTTACTTGACGTCCTACGCTCTGGGAAATTCTTCGCAATGTCCATCCAGCCTCCCTCATGCCCACAATACGACCTCGTTCAAAGTCCGTTAATTGCACGAAGTGTGGTCGTCTATGCCGTCGTGGCATGTCTACANACGACCTCGTTCAAAGTCCGTTAATTGCACGAAGTGTGGTCGTCTATGCCGTCGTGGCATGTCTACAATGCTTACCACACACAGGCAGACGCTTGAAACAACAGACTACAGTTGTAGTGGGCTCAGCGATGTTATGCCTAGTACGCGGTTTCTACTCTGTCCACAGCACAGCGCTGTTTATCATTTCATCTACTGCCCTCTATCAGTGCCCCATGCGCATATGGTGTTTCTACGTCACCGCTTTAGTGGTGTTCATTTTTCATTTTNTCAGTGCCCCATGCGCATATGGTGTTTCTACGTCACCGCTTTAGTGGTGTTCATTTTTCATTTTCCACCAGTGTATGTAGCATCAAAATCTAAGGTGCCCGCCTATCTGGCGCTTGAACTGCGTTGCAAAGTGTTTGAAATACAAGTTTTTTTTTTTCACGGGACTGTTTAATGTTCGTCCAATATGCTGTTATACCAAATACAATACACACTTAGGATAACNTTTTTTTTTTTCACGGGACTGTTTAATGTTCGTCCAATATGCTGTTATACCAAATACAATACACACTTAGGATAACCTTCAATATTTCACGCAAATTAAAAACGTCTTTTCATAGCACTACAGTCTAGTTATAACCGGCTTTTTCAAAGCGTTGTATCTCAAAACATACACGTTATATACATCCAGAAGAACTCTGGTGGCATTCACTGTATCTTGCTACAGATTTTTCACCAATAAAATTATAGGATCGCCATTTAAAGTCCCATAGGTACACACCACGACGAGAACACTCCATGCCACTTCAGAGCCCTGCGCGTAGCGGCGATGGCGCACTTGTAGCGCGTGCCAGTGTAGCTCTTATCGCTTCCTCGCTTCTAGGCCTCAAACGCGCTGACCACCTGTAGGTAGACTCTCTTAAGAGGTTTATCTACCTGTCATATGGGTCCGATAGTAAGCAGTCGTGCCTTTTCTAATTTTTTAAAAGCCTATGTAATTACGTTAATGTAATTATTTTTTCAGGACAGAAATGGAAGTCGATATTTTATGGTCAGTTTATAGATTTGGTTATTGAAACACAAATGTGGTCGTTGAAAAGTGTCGAAATCAGCAAAAATCTCTGTAAGTAACTCTCTGTTTACTACATCTGTTTTTCCGTAAAAAAGTGTTTTAAACCATAGCGACAATTATGTATCTTTACTGAACATATTGCTGTATTAAAAAATATAGCCACCGCCTAAAATTCTGAGGAAACAGAACACATGCGAAGCTTGTTTACGCTATTTATTTTACATCGCCGTCGCAATGATTCCTTGCGGCCAAACGTAACCTTGGGGCGTTCAAACTGTTTGACTGGGGAGTCTCCTTAAAAGTATGTCTAAAATTGTGCTATCCAAGCATGTGTCTTAAGACAAGGATACGCTGATTGGTGCACACGTGACCCTCTGACGTCATGGCGCTGTCCCAAGCTCCTNCATGTGTCTTAAGACAAGGATACGCTGATTGGTGCACACGTGACCCTCTGACGTCATGGCGCTGTCCCAAGCTCCTGTGTCCCAAGTTAAATCATTCAGAAAACTGAACTTCTGTCCCAAGTTGTGTCGTGAGATTATTAAAAATAAAAAAAGACTTCAGACACTTTGCGCGCATTCGTAGAATGTTTACGTCGTAAACGTGAAACAATGGACGTGCAAGGCTGGCTTTTAAGATGAATTTGACGAAATTATTAGTGGAGAGTGGANCGTTTCCCAAGTCGACCTGTGTCCCAAGTTAAATCATTCAGAAAACTGAACTTCTGTCCCTAGTTGTGTCCTGAGATTATTAAAAATAAAAAAAGACTTCAGACACTTTGCGCGTCGTAAACGTGAAACAATGGACGTGCAAGGCTGGCTTTTAAGATGAATTTGACGAAATTATTAGTGGAGAGTGGAGAGATTTGGGTGGCTCTCAACATCGAGGTCTTGAGAGCCGATGAGGGTGAAGTGATGTGAGTGTGGGACAGCGCTGGAATGAAAGGGCTGGGGAAACGGGAGATCACCGAGAAAAACCGTGGACCAGCGGCATCGTCCGGCACGATTCCCACATGCAAAAATCCGGGGGTGACCCCGCCGGGAATCGAACCCGGTTCGCCTTGGTGAGAGACGAGCAGTCAACAGCTCAGCCACCGCGGGCCCCTAGGGAGCACGCTAGAACTCTGGATTCGTCTCCCAATAAGATGAGTTAAAATAATTTTTCTTGTTCTGCGCATGTCTTCGGTAACATGAACGTTTCTTTACTTTTGTTTTTCAACAGCATCGCCATTTTATAAAATAAAGATTCAGTGTAGGTCTAACTTGATTATATTCCAGTTGTATTAAAACCTAGCTGCAGGAGGTGAACTCGCATTTCAAAACACCCGTTTATATACAGAATGTTCTAACCCCTTTGTCCAAGTCACTTGGTTTTCAAAAGTTTTAAAAGGCAAACGAGAAAATCAGTTTACTTCACATAGGCATGCGCTTTTTACCCCATATTCCCTCTTCAGGTAGATTATAAAACGTGTGGTATACACAAGGTATCTCGTATGTTGCTCTCATAAATCCATATATCCAGCATTTTTTTTAACTCAGTACTTTTTAACGCCTATCTATACGCAATAAGGTTAAAGAAAACTGCTGCAGGGTTATTTAACGTGTATATACACATGGACTACAATTACTCACTTCCCGTGATGAGATTATGACAGCATAAGTGTTGGGGGAAGGGACGGGGAGGGGGGAGGGAGAAATGTTCCTGGAGGGAGGAATGTTCGAGAGAGAAATACGCAAAAAGGATGTTTGGCATGTCTGTACGCCGACACACGCTTCCAGTTGGTGGAAAAAACTCGCTGCGATAATTGGCTGCTTCCTTCTCGCGAATGCAAACCCCGACGGGCGACGGCTTGGATCTTGTTCTTCAGTGGTCTCTTATGGGGACGGGTGGTGGGGGGCCGCGCCCACTAATTAACATCCCGCAATCAGGCGCAACGCTGTTTAATTCCTACACGTGGTCATTAACTATTCCAACGCCCCGACTCCGTCTAGAGCAACGCAATTCTGCGGGAGTGCGCGTGCGAATTTATAAATAAAGAGGATCGCGTGGTCTCGTTACGCAATGTAGGGGAAGTAGATTTATACTGCATAGTTTCTTTATTTAAGGACGAGGTCACTCTCGGATTTTCGCGTGTGGGAATCGTGCCGGACGATGCCGCTAGTCGGCGGTTTTTCACGGGTATCTCCCGTTTCGCCCGCCCTTACATTTGGACGTTGCTTCATACTCCCTTCACTTCACCCTCATCGGCTCTCAAGACAATGTTAAGAGCCGCCCAAATGACTCCATTCCACTCGAAGCTAGTTGCCACGTTTATTTTTGTAACTACGCTTGATTTAGAGCAAAATTTACTAAACGTTAATGTGGGATATGTAAAAATGATGATGAATTTTAACAAGCAAGTACTGTAGACCTCAAGATTATTATAAACATGAAGCTACATAAACAATATCATACGTTCCCTTAACAATGTGTTGTAAAGATACAACATTTAAGTTGGAAAGTTGCAGGAAAATCTGTGGCAACTAAAAAATTTTTGTTATGTTTCCCAAAAATTATTTTTACAGTGTAGTACTTCAGATATTTGTTCATTTGCAACTACTATAGCGAACAGCTAGTGTTACCTCAGTCCAGGTAGCAAGGGGTTCGTTCCTTGATTTTTTGCACGTTTTCAGAGTCGTCCACGACGGCTCTACAAAAAACTCTCATACTATTGCAAAAGAAACTCGTATTTGCTTGTGCTTTAAGTCCGGCTTATCTTCAAGCGAATTCGTAAAATTTTGTCATCCTTTGTTATTTAACCGCGGCCGTATGAATAGTCAAAAGAAAAAGAGATAGGTTTTGGTATCTCACTTACTTGCATATTCACCTGATTGTCGGTATGAGAAGCTATTTTTTAACTGTAAGGGCTCATTCAAAGTCAATCATTTCATTACCAAACTACCTGATTTGTAATTCTCTAAAGTAGGTAAAAGTTAAATACATAAAATTACCAAAGCGAACAGAATCTGAGAGTTTTGTAATTCAACTTATGAAATATTTTCACAAAAAGACAGTACACCTTTTCATTAAAATATCGGACAGTCCAGTAGGTACTTACTAATGCTGCCATAATTTAAACAGGATAAAGGGAATAATTAACTGCAAATATTCGTATCTCTTTTTTTCACTTCTCGAATAACAACTGACAACGATAAATATATTTGGGTAGGTGTAGTTTGTCCTAAAATCGTCGAGCAGAAATTTTTGCTACAAGCCTGCTCTGCCAAATTATTTTTCTGCAAATCCCTTGTAAACTTAACTAAAAATATAAATTGTAATGTATACAATAATAACGTTTATTGGAGCATTCTACAATGCGAAACACGTGACAGAACATTGTTGCATTATTAAGCCAAAAGTACAATAAATCTATATACATTCACTGCCATAAAAATTGCTGCACCCGGAAGGAATCATCAAAATGAAATGGAACTTAGCACACAGGGAAAGGGGGCTATGGTACATATTACTGATTAACATTCAATAGAAGTGTGCTTTTATTTGATAAAAAACTGTACAGTTGAAAAATATATATTTTTTCATTGCTGCGCCGCCCTTAACGTGGATACATGCGTCAATACGGGTCAGGCATGAAGTTAGCGAGACATATTGATATAATACTATCCTAAGGAATATCGTCCCATATGCAGTTGTTGCAACTTCCGCTCCAAATGCTGCAGACCCACTGATGGCCGAAGATGCTATCTCAACTAGATCCATGTACGTTGTATAGGCGACAAGTCTTGATCCTAGGTTTGCCAAGGAAGGTTGTCGACAGCATGTGGGCAAAAATTATCTTACCGGAAAATTGCTCGATGTAGCCGTGACATGAAGGGAAGTACACGAGACCTCTGCTGTATGCCGCCTGTGCACCCCTGATAATTACCAGGGAAGGTTAACAACAGCATATCCCCCTACCCCCTCCCCCAGGAAAATCTCTGGCGGTGTGATTCAACAGTGATGTCCAAGTCCTTTTTGTCTCTCCGTATCTGAGTACAGTTGTCATTCGGCTCCATAAAAAACCATTCACCACCATTTCCCAGCCGTCCGTGTCAATCGATTACACCAAAACTGCAAACTAAGTCGCTGTTATCAGGGCGCCAATGGAAGACGGCGTAAGAAGCGCAGCGAATGAAAGTCTTTTGAAAGTCGCCTCACAATTAGTTTGGTGGAAACAGGAGTCACTAGTAATGCAGCTGCATGTTTCTATTCATCTCTTTTTAAAAAAAATATATCTAATTGGTTCAAGCATTTCCCAAGCATTACTTTTTCTCAGACAAAGAGAATGCCCAATCTTTTACATTTAAAATTGCAAAGGAAAATGCAGTTTTTGTCTTTGCAAGATATGATAAACTGACGTGAATTTTCACTCCGAATTGCAGTTTTACATACACGCGATCTTTAAAGTTATTTCTTCACAAAGGCAAAAATTTTATGTCAAGACATTTGCTAGCAATTGCGAAGCAGATATTTTTAACTTGTATACACGAGGTTAAAATATTAAAACTTGTTAAAATGTGTGTGCAAGTGTCGCTGATCCTGTAGTTTTAATTAAATGTCGTCAATATTGCTACAACGATTATTTATTTTGGGTTACCAAACCTAATATGAGCTGTATGTTCGGTCTCGTGAAACATTTGAAGGAAATTAAACAAAGAATATTTCCGTGGTAATGATTTGGACAGTGTATGCAGGGACGCTGATTATTTTTATGGCGATGACAAAAATGATGGATGGAGTTTGAGGTGGAAAGAGATTTACTTTGTGATGAAGACTCGACAGATGACTGTCAAAACTTCCGTCCGTAAAAATCAGTCATTTTCCCTGGAGTTGAATTATTAGTTCTCAATTTGTCATTAATGCATACTTAAAAATTGGAGTTTCGTTTAGTGACAAAATTAATATATACGTGCAACAGAACAAAATTTGGTTATATTCAATAACAAAACCGCAACAAAAAACAGCGAATCGTATGTGACCATTCTAGGACTCAAATCGGCTAAACATAAAGACTGAATTTGTACCTACAAGTTATTTAATCCGAAAATTTTTCGTCTCCAATAATGAATCTTCAGAATTAGTCGTCGAACTGCATTTTTTAGGGTGGTTCCGGTCAAAGTGGATTTGGTAACCATCGATGTATCGTCATTGCCAACATTGCGTATTGTCAGTACGAAACTTTTTCTAGATGCTTTACAAAGATGGATCTTGTAACGTTACAAAAAAGTACTTTTACAAGGGATATTACGGTATTCGTACAAAGGTTTGTAAATGCACAAATAATTCCTCGAAATAATTTACATTCCTATTAGCTCTCGCAGGTAAGAAGTGTGATTTACTTTCGCTGTAAAAATTCAAAACCAACTTGGAAGTTACAATACAATCAGGCTTGTAATGATTAACAGGAAAATAACTTGAGGCCGTTAGGAAGTTGCCCATAGTTTACTTTGCCTGTCTACCGTGAATCACTCCATTATTTGCCTGGAAAGACAGTTTGGGCGACCCTACCGATGTCTTTATACTGCCCGGTAATGAGGTTGTCGACGAGCCTGCCTCCCTTCACGCCCCCTTAAACCCTCCTGGATCATAAATTTGTTCGTGTCTGTGCGACAGGACGCGAGGGGCAAATATACGACCAATTTACGCCCCAGACCACGATGGCCTTCTTTGAGATTCTGATGTCCCAATCGTGTGTTTCAGCCACTCCCCCAAAATATTTTCCCGGGCGCTTTTTCGGACAGCTGCGATCTTCAGTGGGAGCAAGTTCTCATCCTGCCCGAGTCCTCCGAGTTGCAATTTATGATGGCGAAACGTTGATTAATGCCGGAAACACCTTCAACATCGGCATCCATTGTTATCCCTTTCAGGAGGACGGTGGCATAAATTCTGGGTGCTATACAGGATGTGAATTTGATGATTTACACTGTAGACAGCAGAAAACCACGTTCAAAATGGGGAGCCTTTTACAAGGTTAGGAACATCATTCATTCTTGAAACTATTCCGCAGTCAAAATCATCACACACAAACACGTTTCTATTATTCCCTACGTATGACAGTGCGTTGTGCTGATATTGGTACAGTTCCAAAAAAAAATTTTTGCAGCGCTTAAAATTATATATTTATGTGTGCCTGAAAGAATTAAAGCACTGAGTGGTCCGAGATACAGGATGGTTCACTCACTCGCAGCCCCGTGTTGAATGGAAGACTTTGCAGACGGTTTCCGGCCCCCAAACTGTGCAATAAATTGCTGCCGGCACGACTTTATGGTATCCGTTTGCGCTGATCCAATGAGTACAGATTCTTACTGTACCTGAACGTACACTAACCACTACCAGGTGCTCCACAACAGGGAATACTGGCTGAAAGCACGCGTCCATATGATTGGCGTTTAAAACTGCCGAATCGTCCAGATGCACGCGCATGCCCACGCAAGGGCTAGAGAGACTGTGGCGCTACCTCCGATGACATAATCGTGCTTCTCATGCACAAAGGTACACCGGAGAGCAAAAAAAAAACTGGTATAGGCGTGCGTATGCAAATAACAGAGGTATGAAACCAATCAAAGTAACGCGATGCGGTCGGCAGCGTCTATATAAGACAACAAGCGTCTGGCAAAGTTGCTATATCGGTTACTGCTGCTACAATGGCAGGTTATCAAGATTTAAGTGAGTTTGAACGTGCTGTTATAGTCGGCGCACGAGAGTATCTCCGAGGTAGCGACTAAATTTGAATTTTCGCGTACGACCATTTCACGAGTGTGCCGTGAATATTGGGATTCCGGTAAAACATCAAATCTTCTTCGACATCGCTGCGGCCGGAAAAATATCGTGAACGAACGGGACAAACGACGACTGACGAGAATCATTAAACGTGACAGACGTGCATCCCTTTCTCAAATTGGCGCAGTTTTCAATGCTTCCTGCATACCTTCAGACATTAGTCGAGTCCATGCCACGTCGTCTTGCGGCACTTCTGCGTGCTCGCGGGGGCCCTACACGATATTAGGCAGGTGTACCAGTTTGTTTTTACTCTTCAGTGTGTGTCCGTTGCACTTTTATTTACATTTATGCGAATATTTTTATATTNTACTCTTCAGTGTGTGTCCGTTGCACTTTTATTTACATTTATGCGAATATTTTTATATTTATTAGGGAACATCAGGGGCGGAGAGCGAGTGAGTGCAGTGGAGAGGTTTCGGCTGGCTCTTTACATCGGGCTATTGAGAGCTGATGAGCAGCGCCGGAATGCTATGGTGGGGGAAACGGGAGATCCCCGAGAAAACCCGCCGGTGAGCGACATCGCCCGGCACGATTCCCACGTGCTAAAGTCCGGGAATAGTCCAGTCGGGAACCGAACCCGGTTTCCCTTGGTGGGAGGCAAGCACTTCAGCCGCTGCGCCACTGCGGCTCCCAAAGATCGAGTGAAAAACATCATGTAGAACAGCGGGTTGCTGAAGTCAGAATTTACCGCGTTTTAAAATTCCGCATGAACTTATGGAGAAACCATAGCTTGTTCGCCGCTAATTTATCACTTTTAAAATAAATATTTGAACACTGTCAAAACATGTTTCTATCATTTTACAAAAATTTGCTGGGTAAAAAGTTTCCAGAACACTCCATAAACTTACGGACACGTTGCTTTATCGATAACGGACATTCCGTAAATTTTACTGAATTTACTGTAACATCACGAAATCTCTATACGTAAATTTGCTAATTAGTTTTTCTGTACTTTCGTTTTAAATAAAGAAGATAACGCAAATCAAATAATTTTGTGGCAATAACATAGTACGACGTGAAATGTATGTTATTATCAGGCGCTGCCTTCAAAAAACGGTTATATTCTTTACTTTCATAATCAAAGTTGAAATTTATAATTAGCCACACAAAAATCTTGAATTAATATTTTCTAATTGGTTTCGAAATGTTATTTGCATACTACGACTGGTGATCACTTCTATACCCAAACAATAATGAACTAAATGAAAAATAATATACAACTAGAAATAAGTTGATTTTCCGTGCACCTCGAATAAAAACACATTTATAAAAACTGATGGCAGCTAATTCCTTCAAATAACAAGAAAAGCCACTTGTTTTCAAACAATTACACCATTCTGATCATGCTCAGACAGATTTTATATACAGAGATAAGTACGTGTCTGAAACTCTCACTTATACCGTTTTCGTCTGTAATTTGACGCATTCAATAGAGTTTTATTTTTTTTTTTTGCATTCTTGCTGGGGTGTATGCAGACGTTCTTAACTGTTATTAGTACGGCAATTATGGGACTTGAAAACAAGTTGTTCTTGGACGAGGTTGTGTGGGTCTATCAGCCAGATCTCTGCACGCACTTGGATGCCAAAAAAGATGGCCAGACGGACATTATTTAAAAGAAACTGGCGTGAAAACAGCCTAAATAAAATACTGAAGGGGATGTACAGGTATCGTTTGCGCCTTAATTTTTGCCAGTAAGACGTAATTAGTATACACGGTGTTTTTTTCTGTATTTTTTGCAAAGAATTCTTTGTAAACTAGTTACTCAAGATGTTTTTGTAAAACTACAAATAAATTAGAGCAAATCTCACAAAACATTAGTGTGGAATGTGTACAACTAATGTTGAATTTTAAAAAGCAAGTTTATCATAAACAGTGAGCTACATAAACAATTGTTGTAAGTTTTCTAAAATAATGTTGTAAATATATAATATTTGAGCTGTAGAGTTACAATAAAGTCATTGGCAACCAGTTTACAAAGAATCTATTGTAACAAATGCAGAACATTTCTACTGTGTAGTCTCCCCGCGTGGAAACTCATGATGTAGAGCTACGGAGAACAATTTCACTGATTTGTTAGAAGACAACTTCAAAAACATTTGTACATGGGCTGCTTTATCAAATGGATCAGTGTTTATCAAACACGATCTGGACTGGACGTATTTCAAGTCTACAACAAACCTTCTCTCCACCTAGTCTCTGGCAAAAACACTCCTAAGTAGCGCGTTATAGTCTGTTATTGGTATCTTCACACTTTTTGAATTAAATCTTTGAAAAATCACCCCATGTATGACGTGTTCGGTTGTTTGCTAAATATGTCACGTCTCACAAGCGTATTATACGTCTATTAACACAAACGAATATTATTTTTGTTTAAATTGATCTTTTATTTATATTTTATCTAGAAATTATAATATTTCATTTGAAAAAAATATATGTATAACCAGAGAGAAAATAGGTGCTTTGGTAATGGCTAGTAAGAAATAGTTCCCTCCCATGCGAAATGTTATTAAACTGAGAGCGCACTAAAGCTGTAGGTAGATCCCTTGGTGTAATTTGCTAGACTTGTTTAAGATTTGGGGCTGAGGTGGTGTAATGGTTAGGCTACTCGCCTTTCACCTAAGCGAATCGGGTTTGATTCCCGGCAGGGTCGCTCCTGGATTTTCGCATGTGGGAACCGTGCCGGATGATGCCGCTGGTTGACGGGTTTTCTCGGTGATCTCCCGTTTCCCCAGCCCTTTCATTCCAGCGCTGTCCCACACTCACATCACTTCACCCTCACNGTTTTCTCGGTGATCTCCCGTTTCCCCAGCCCTTTCATTCCAGCGCTGTCCCACACTCACATCACTTCACCCTCACCGGCTGTCAAGACCTCGATGTTCAGAGCCGCCCAAATCTCTCCACTCCATTCTACATGTTTAGGATTTGTTTGCACGAAGCAGAAGAATAGCCTGAAAGTAGAACTTCAGCAGGGTTTCGGAAAATTTGGAAGTAACCAAGAATAGACTATATTTTGCAAACAGAAAGCCGATAATCTTGTGAACACAGGGCTGTGGTGTATAGTTATCCAGTTACTGAACCCACGAAACGTTTCCATCCTCAGTACGTGGTTACATTTGTAATGTACGTGGGGGTTGTAGTGGTGAAAAAATACTGCATGTTTAGAAGACGGCCAGTTCCGCACACGTCACGGTGTGTGTTTGCCCTCGCCAAATATGTTGACACTCTTCAACGACCACATTCACGTTTCAAAAACAGAATTTATGAATGGGCAATAAAGTATCGACTCTCAGTTCTGTCCTGAAAAAGCTATACATTGAAATATTACAAATTTTTTTTATTAGAGTAGACACCGTTGCTTACAGCGAGATCCACATGACAACTAGTCAGGGCCCTTAACCTTTCACAAATGAGAGACGGAGGAATTTCAGCAAATCAGATCTCTCGCAAGGAAGCCGCGGTGGTGTAGTGGTTAGACTACTCGCCTCTCACCTAAGCGAACCCGGACAGGCCACTCCCGGATTTTTGCAAGTGGGAATCGCGCCGAACGATACCGCTGGTTGACGGGTTTTCTCAGGGATCTCCCGTTTCCCCCGTTCTTGCATTTCGGCGCTGCTCCATTCTCACCTCATTTCGCCCTTATCGGCTGTCAATACCCTTGTTTTCAAGAGCTGCCCAACTCTCTCAACTCAACTCAACCTGCTGCCGATTCCTTGATGTTTACAGTGCCAACCTTAAGTACCGTTGGTGTGCAACATGGCATCGATCGTGGACGCGTGTTTGCTGCTCGATGACGCTAACAGGAACCAATCACAAACCAGAGCTGTGGTTCAAGTCAACAAATCAGATGCACCGTAAAGAGTACACTGTCAGCATTGGGCGCCGACATTTGTAATGTACAGTTTCGGCCAATAAACACCTCCCTGTGTGACATATTTGTATAGGCTGTTCGCGGTATAGTGATCACTTATGAAATCAACATTTGAAAAATGTCGCTGCTCCTACCTGCGTTTATTTTAACGGGCACACTGACTGCCATGTGCCAAGCAAACTTTGTAACGACGGAAGGAAAGTAGTTCAATTTTTTAACGTTAAATTAAAAGTGAGATAAACATTCGTGAATACTGAAATTATTTATTTTGCTTTCTTTTTTTTTTAATGCATTAAGTGCAAGAATTAGCAAATTTGTAAAATATTTACTTTTGTGATAATTTCGCAATTTCAATTTTGGCCGATGCATGAATAAAGTGATCAGGCCCATGGCAATGTCATTTGTACATGTGGTGGAAGAATACATAATGCGTACACAATAAGGGCTTTCAAAAGTGCCCATTTTCCGTGAAAAACATTTGAAGTGAACACAGGGACTGTTTGGGTTGGAAAAAGAACTAGTGTATCCCAAGCTATAATCTTTCATGGCCTTGAAGATTTAAAAGTATAGTTGGTAACTGGTATTTAAGATTTGTTTTCTAAATCATATTTTTTATCTGCGTGCAAGATTGTCTCGCATGGAGGCCTATAAGCTATTCGCGATAAAGTGAACACTTTTGAAAGCCCTCTCATTTGGAATAATAGTCAATAACTATAGTACTTTATTTTAGCCTTAGAAGTTAACTTCCGAGTGGGGTGGAATTTACACTCTGTATTTATTACTTACATGGCAATATTAATTTTAAATAGGTGGTTAGAGTAAAAAAAATTGCTGAAAGGAAAAAGTAACTAGGCCCTCAAAAGTGCTCACTTTACCGTGAACAGCCTATATCAAGATCTTATCAACTGATTTTGGATTAATCGTAGACATTCCGGTGGCTTGTGTCAACATGCAAGAGTTGATCTTTTTTAATGCGCTGGCGTTAACAAATTATACATTTTGTAAATTCATGGAAATCTGTTTGTCATTTTCAAGGATATCTGAAGGTTGGGAGAGTTGTGACAGAGGTGAGGAAGGGGTAAAACATGCACTCTATTTTCAACCGGCTTTCGTTCACATAACTTGCTTTAAGATCATATATTTTTGCGTGTACAGTATGTGTGTATGCCACCGTATCTTAATAAATTAATTTATGTCTAACTGAAATTTATTCAGTTGTATTTTTAATATAGTAACGAAACAAAAATACCCAGTGATTACGTGATTTCGTTCGTCAACATGTTCGTGGACGAAAAGTATTTCACTTTTTTAAAAAATGTGTATAATTATGAAAGAACTGAAAGACGCGTAATTTGTGACTATTTTACTAAGGCCTGGTAAATAATAAATGTCGTGTGTGGAGCGTACAAGAAGTATGGGATTAAGTGCTCATCTTAGCTGCGCAGTATCCACTCGCCGTATTCCAACATTGGACTGCTTTTCTACCCTACAGCATATAAAAAACAACGTGGATAGGATATTAAATTAGAACAGGGTTTATGTAGGCCAAGTGCTTCGAAATATTTGTATCTAACCTCACTGAAAAAGGTTTGTTGAATAAAGCAATGTTTGTTAGACGCAACCAAATTAATAGTTTGTATAGGGACAATTAAATGGTTTGTTGTTGAGACCAGATTAGTTTGTTGTTCTTATTTGGTTGTGCCAAAATGTAAGATCTGGTTGGTGGAACTAAATATTTATGTGTCTCTACGTGCATTTAAAAGTTTAAGTTATTATTTTTAAAAAAAAAGAGCGAAAGCACGAGCGAGATTTGAACCCGGAAAACATGCGCCTGAAGGCAGCGCCATAATCAATATCAGTTAAAGTGACAGCTGACGATATGGGAATGTTTTAAAATACACACATTTCAAATACTGGGCAACGCACCTGAATAAATATTTGAAATCTTACAGCTTTACATTTCGTTTCCCAGTGAGCTGGTTTTTTTGGGATGTTTCTTCCTTTATTAAGTATCAATAAATGCTCTAACAAAAACTGTTACTATCTTGTCACAAAAATTACAAACTCTCGAGTTGCATTTTCAAACGAAGGCAAATAAAATGAGTGGCCAAGCAAATACAGTTGATACAACTAAAAATTTGATTGAGTGTAAATTTTTTTTTTTTNGGCAAATAAAATGAGTGGCCAAGCAAATACAGTTGATACAACTAAAAATTTGATTGAGTGTAAATTTTTTTTTTTTTGGCCCAACACAGAGGTTTTGTTTATTTAAGCGTGTATTTCGTTAGATGAACAAGCACAATTTAATTGTGTTTCAAGTTTTATCAAATCAAAAATATATTACTGGGGGCTACTATATACACAGTCGAATCACATTACTATGACCAACTGCTATTATCCAGAGTAACCGCCCTTCGCAGCACGGACAGCAGGTAGACGAGCTGGCAGTGACTCAGTCAGGTGCTGGTATGTCTCCACGGGTATCTGGAGCCACGCTGTCTGCAGTACGCCCCACAACTGTTGAAGGGTGCGTGGTGGAGGAGACAGACGGCGAACACGACGGTCGAGGTGGTCCCACAGATGTTCAATTGGATTGAGATCGGGGCTGTTTGGGGGCCAGGGATGAACTTTGAAGTCTTGATCGTGCTCTTCCAGTCACGCGTGGACACTTCTAGTCGTGTGGCAAGGCGCATTATCGTGCTGGAAGATCCCATCCTCCCGAGGAAAGACAATCATCATGTACAGGTGGACGTGATCGCCCAGGTTGGATTCATAACCAAATCGATCAAGAGTGCCTTCCACAAGGAAGATGGGACCTAGAGAATACCACGAGAACATTCCCCAGACCATTGACACTGCCCCCACCGCCTTGTGTTCGTCCAGCAATGGATGCAGGGTGTCTGTTCTCCAAATTTCTTGTCAGACACGCTAACGTCCATCATTTCTATGCAGCTGAAACCGTGACTCGTCGTAGAAGGCTACCCGTCGCCAATCAGCAGCGGTTCAATCGCCATACTGCCGAGCAAATTCCAGTCGTTTTCGTCGATGCGCCTGTGTTAGAATGAGTGCAATCACCCCCCGCCTACTCCGGAGTCCCATTGGCAGAAGGGTTCGCTGAACTATTGCGGTAGACACGTGTCTGGATGCCCCCTGGTTCATTTGGACGGTGAGCTGTTCCACTGTAGCCTGTCTGTTGGCCTTCACGCACCGTCGTAGTCTACGTTTATCTTTGACATCAATGGCGCGTGGAGCTCTTCAGTTTCCACGACGGTTATTCCCAATGGCGCCATTAGTCCATTCACGATTCACCTTTACCACAGAGGCTCATGAACAGTTCACAAACGTCTCTGTTCCTGAAATGCAGCCCTCCTTGGCCCGAAAACCGATGATCACCCCGTTTTGCAACTCGGGTAAATCGCTTCCCTTACCCATGGCCGCAGGAAGCGCACTATATACAGCCAATTTTTATTTTTTTTCCTAACCTACTCTATTGCTAAGTATTAAATGTACGTCCGAGGTAGAGACGGGTGCTAAATGCGTCTCGGAGCTAAGCCCCTTACGCCTACAGGAGAGGGAATTGCATGCATCGCGGCAGAGGGGGATTAAGGCGGCCATGCCCGCATTTGGGGCCATGAACTGCATTCTTGAGTGTACATGTAGCCGAGGCTATAGCTAGGAAGTTGGAGGGGAAAAACCGGCATAGGCACCGTAAAATCCCCTCCCGACAGGAAATAACTTCAAAACTTGTTCATGCATTATTGAAAATGCTACAGGAGACAGCTGGTGTGGATTCAATGCTCTTTAATGTGAAGTTGAAAATCTAGAAAAGAGGGGACGAGGCTTGTGGGCGCAAGCACCCTTGAGATTGAACTGCTGTCAGTATTTCTGTGCAGGCAAACCAGCACAATAATATTGACAGCAGCAATTGAATGCAGGGTGCCCGTGCTTCTCGTTGAGTGCGTCGGAAAACCGGGCAGCTCAGTCATGGCACCTACTCCATCTTCGCTCTTCTGCGCTGGCATCAGAGTCTCCACGCCGTGGGTGAAGGCGGGGAGAAACGACCGGGGAGCCACCCCCTCCCTATCCTACAAAATAGTCCATCGGTCTTGGGTGAGCTATTAAAATAGCTCGGCGGGACATCCGGGACCTACCAGTGATGGCGAATTCGTTGGCCCAGGAGTGAAGGCTGACGTCGGGAATGCTTCCAAGGTCCGGTGCATTCCAGTACATTCCTCACGCATTCGCAGTCAGCAGCCCGCATAATCCAGCGGTGAGGTTCGCTACACTTCGCATGTTGCAGCACCTCGAGATCCCCCTCCCCGCTTCGATGCGCTTCGCCATCTCGTACTGAGCTACCCAGGTTCCCGACATCCCCGATGACGGTACTTTCGCACCGGCCAGTTGGTCCATGGGCTGGTATTGGAATATTCCCAGCCACCCCAGAGCCTGGGGATCCCCTATCCGCCACCTGGGGACGCGACGAGTTGCGGAGTAGGCGTCGCACCCAAACTACCATAGTCCCGCCACACTCGTGGAAGCCCCTCGCCTGCGCTGGTCCCAAGGGACGGACAGATCCCGGAGAGAGAGTAGCAACGAGCACAATGTTTACCCCACGACAGCTCGGCTCGTTAACTGTGTACAGCCATTCGTCATCACTGTGACGCTACTACCTCAGCGCGGGGGAGGTACAGGCCCTGTGAGGAGCCCCTGTCCTCCCAGCTAGTTATCATTATAGAGCCCAAATTCGGTACAGCTAGTCTGTCCCACCTGACTGTTTTACGCTGAGGGCGTGTAGTTTGTAGTTTAAAGTACTTTAACCTGATATTTGCTTCATATTTACTTTAAAAAAGCCGTAAGTTTGCTGTATGAAACTTGAAAAACGAGCTGTGAATTGCAATTTTTAGTTTTACGTGGTCGGAGGTCTCTGATTGGTCGAAAGGTCTCGCGGTAGGCGGGATTACGATCTGCTACTCAAGAGATGGCAGCACTGTCGTATTCTTAAGTGAACTCATTTTATAAGTAAGAATATGCATCAGGAAAATTTAAAGCTTTTAATTTGGGCTATAAATAATCATAATTGACTTCTTTAAATATATAATGAGCGGAGAAAAACTTTCTTGTTGGTTATCTAGCCAAGATATGAAATTAAAATTATTTTTAAAATCTGTTATCCTAGGTTTCTTCAAACTGTTTGCAGTTAAACTTCATTTATTTTAAAATCTTTTAATAATGAATTGGTGGCCTGTGAAAATTAATTTATGAGCTGCAATTTAACAAGTGAACAGCATGTTGGAAAGATATGGGATTATTTTCCGGGTCATGCAGACCGACTAGGCGGCGATAAACGTGGACATGGCCTCCAGAAGCAGCATGCTTTTATCTTGTTTGTCTGGTAGGTGTTTGGCTTGGGTGATGGCGCCATGAGGGATTGAAAGTCTGCTTCTTCCAGGGACTCCATGAAGTCGTGGAGATCCTGCATAGCGTCTTTCCGCGGGAGGGGTGGAGATATTGGCATTTGTTGTTGTGGTTTCAAACTGAGTTTGTTGTGTTTCTGTTGTGAAGTAGGGGGACTATACGAGCACCTGCGCGTATGATTGCTTTGGGTGTGGTTGTGCGTTTTTGGACACTGCGGTTTCAGCCAGGTTCCTGGACGGTTCAGTTGCTGGCTTGGAAGAGGGTGTTGTTGACTTGGCTGTTTAGCGTTTATGAACCATTTCCAGGTATTTGGGGCAGGTTTTTGAGAGGGGCTGAGTGTTCGTCTGGGCTGTTGATGCATTTAGGGGTTGCGACTGGTTGAGTGCAGTCACCCGTGATGTGTGGCCCGGCGCAGTGGGGCAGACCTGTGGCATGGAACAGAAGTTCCGGGTGTGTCCCTAGGCTTGGAAGTTTCTGCATTGTGCCACGCCTGTCTATCTTATTTGATAGGGGCTATGATTAACGATTGTCATATTTACCCTAGTGACTTTGTGCAGGGTAGGGGGGGGGGATCAGTGTGTTGCGCTGCCGTTACACAAAAAAAAACATTGCGGCTCTAACGTGTATTTGTTGGGGTCGTTGCTGTCAGAAATTTTCTTTTTAAATTGGTAAATTTACTGGATCTGATAGTCGCTGCTTGCATGATCTTGCCTGATGTTTTCTATTTCTGTTACCGATGTAAGGTCAAAAACTGCTTTTTGTGGTTTGGCTGAAGTTTGATTGAACTTGAAGTGAACAAGATTTGCTGTGAGCATTGTGAGTGCTGACTGGTAACGTTGGAAGTCTGAGTTGAGTAAGTGGATGCCTCTGTTTGAGTGTAGAAGTGAGAAGCCGTCTTTGCTAATGGCTCGCAGTTTTTGTACCAGGAGGTTCAATTTAGTGGCGTCTGGGACCANTCATTTTTACCCTAGTGGCTTTGTGCAGGGGGAGGGGGGATCAGTGTGTTGCGCTGCCGTTACACAAAAAAAACGTTGCGGCTCCAACGTGTATTTGTTGAGATCGTTGCTGTCAAGAATTTTCTTTTTAAATTGGTAAATTTGCTGGATCTGATAGCCGCTGCTTGTAAGCTCTTGCCTGATGTCTTATATTTCTGTTACCGATGTAAGGTCAAAAAACTGCTTTTTGTGGTTTGGCTGAAGTTTGATTGAACTTTAAGTGAATAAGATTTGCTGTGAGCATTGTGAGTGCTCACTGGTAATGTTGGAAGTCTGAGGTGAGTAAGTGGATGCCTCTGTTTGAGGGGAGAAGTGAGAAGCCGTCTTTGCTAATGGCTCGCAGTTTTTGTACCAGGAGGTTCAATTTAGTGGCGTCTGGGACCANAGAAGTGAGAAGCCGTCTTTGCTAATGGCTCGCAGTTTTTGTACCAGGAGGTTCAATTTAGTGGCGTCTGGGACCACTATGCGATATTGCTTTTTTTGTTTTGTTATTGCAGGGTTTGCAGCCGGCTGAGTTAGGGCGGGAGGTTGGACTGAGGGGCCTGGGTTTGAGTTTACTGAAGTCTCATCTCCTACTTCTTGCAATGTGGCATACCGGTTCGACACCGGGACGGTGAGTTTAGCCTCAGACGACGATTGGCGGAGACGCTTGTTCTCCTTGACTGTGCGGTTTTAAGCTTTTGGTAGTAGGTTTTCCTCTACGTTTTTCTTGCTGGAATTCTGTTTCTCAGAATGTTGTTATGGACAGAGGGAAAGCTGTTGGTGAAGTCGGAGCCCGTGTCGTGCCTGATGCCATGGTCAATTACATGATCTTGTAGACATTGGGACACATGGTCGCTAGGCTTGGGGTTTCCCGCAGGGTGGCCTCGAGGCTTGCATCAAACCTCGTGAGGTCAGGTACATGCAGCCCCCCCCCCCTCTCACGACTGTCTCAATGTCCCGGGAGGGTGAAGGGGTGGGGGTGAGGTTGTCTGGAACGACTCATGAGTGTTTTATGAAATCTTGAAAAACTAATGTGTGCCTAAACATACTGCAGCGCACCCTGGCCGCTAGTCTCGAGGTGATCGAGCAAGCGAGCTCACTCGACCTGCCAGAGCGCACAGGTGTAGTGCCGCGAAGCTAGATGTCGTGAACTTCCCGAAGAGGCAACACCGCACCTCCGCGAACGAAGGCTGGGCCAGAAGTGCTGTGCTGTGAACTGTGTACAGCCAGTCCGTCGGTCGCATTATATACCTGTTTCACCAGCCCACGTCACGGGCCTTACGACTTGGGCTACGTGCGGCAGATGGCACGTCTAGCAGGTGCTCATAATGATGTGATTCGACTGTGTATATATGTTTGACCATAGGTATACAAACAAGGATTTTGCTGGCTGGAGCAGATCTATCTTTCAGCGTAGTTTTAATGCAACTAGAATACACTAAAGTTGGTCAAATTATNTTTTGCTGGCTGGAGCAGATCTATCTTTCAGCGTAGTTTTAATGCAACTAGAATACACTAAAGTTGGTCAAATTAATTTATTAATTTAAAAGGGTGGGTCTGTTAAAAATTCAAAAGGAAACAAACCAGTTAATTACGGTTGACTGTAAGATTACTCTTGATTATATGACTGACAGTTGTACCTACTGGCGAGTGAGTGAGTGAAGAAATTTGGACGGCTGTTAACAGCGAGGTCTTGAGAGCCGATGAGAGTGAAGCGAGGTATGAGGGGGCGGGGTAAACGGGAAATCCCCGGCACAATTCCCACACGCGAAAATCCGGGAGTGGACCTGCCGGGAATTGAGCCCAGTTCACCTAGGTGGGGGGCAAGTAGTCTAACCACAACACCATCGTGGCCCCCCGGCGATTGGTGAGTCGATGTTGGGTACATGCGCAGAAGGCGAAAATCGGTCTGCCTCATCTTTAGTCTATGGCGTGGAGTGCACTCAAGGGCAGGGGTAAGACCTACCGAGTGACGGACTTTCGACGCGGAACAGCAGCGTAATGCAAGTGCGGGGTAAATGGGAATCCCCTCCCCCCCCTCAGAAAACCTTCAGCCAAAGTCATCGTACACCGCGTATCGAGACCGGAGCACTGAGGTAGGAGATCGGCGAGCTAACTTTCGGTTTTAAGGTATCATGAATAAATTTGAATACAAGTGTTGATAAAAACACCACAGATGTTAAATTTATCAAGAATACGCCACACTGAAAATCTAAAATGACTGCGAAAAGAATTTTCGTAAACAGCTGTGTACTACGTTTTGAACTTGGGAGGTTCACACCGCNAATTTTCGTAAACAGCTGTGTACTACGTTTTGAACTTGGGAGGTTCACACCGCTGCTCAACGATTGAGCGTTGGATGCAGACAGCAACTGAAGTTACTGAAGAAATGCTCAACGCTCCGGGTTGTACGAACTTAAAAGTGTGAAGCAAAAAGTTCGAAATTCTTTTATTACTAAAGGAGCACGGCTACTGAGTGTAGTCAAGTTAATGGATCAGTATTTGCCAGCTGGTCGTGTTTCGTTCCACTCCATTTACATTGTCAGTTTACGTAATGTGTTTGAGTTAATTTTCTTGTTCTAGTTCACTTGGGACTGTATCTAGATGGGACCTTATCGACCCGCGTCCCCCCATTTAAGAAATACTTCGACCGTAACTAGTATTTCTCGGTTCATGTATGGTGAACGTGCCTTTTCATCTATAAATATTAAGAACGTTACTTTTGTAAGGTGTTCACTAACGTTGTTCCATTTATGAATGTAGACCTATATGGGGCAGCCAACGATCAAGTGTAGTTTTGGGTGGCCGTTAACATTGGGGTCTTGAGAGCCGATAATGGTGAAGTGAGGTTAGTAAGGAGCAGCGCCGGAATGTAAGGGTGGGGGAAAAGGAAGATCCCCGAGAAAACCCGCCGAACCAGCGGCATCGTCCGGCACGATTCCCACTTGCGAAAATCCGCTAGCGACCCCGCCGGGAATCGAACCTTTTTCGCCTCGGTGGGAGGCGAGTAGAGTGACCGCTGCATCACCGCGGCCCCTAAGCCAAGGTAAAAGAAAATTATGTGAAATATAAGGTCGTGCATTAATGGCATGTTCCCCCAACAGTGTGGTGAAGACGCCACTCGATAAAGGAGGAAAATGCCACGCACGAAAAGCCATTTAACGAATAATTTTTAGCGTTGGGGGAAATCCGGTATTTTCCAGACATTGCACATACTTCACTATGGGTCTTTCGTGATGTTTTACAAGGTAACCTTGAACAAGTAATGTTCTGATAGAGAATAGCATTTGTGTGTTTAGAAAATAATTTATTGGATTATTAAATTACCTGCGGTATCACGCGTTCATTAGTAATATTTCCAGTTTAAATTTTAGGATTCCGTGGAAAATGTGATACAACTTAGATTAACCTCATATTAACATTCTCCCGTTTTTCATATCTTTAGAAGCAACGAGAAGGCTTAACTCCAACCAGGAAGCACTATCCGCTGTCCTCACATAAGTTGGGCTTAATCTTTAAGAAAAGAGAAGAATTATTAATATCCTTATTAAGAAAGTTTACTTTATTCCAATAGTGTTGGTTAATGCATATAAATATAAACAAATAATATTAATAATGAGGGACGATACCACTTTAAATTATTGTAATGTCATCTGACTCATCATACTGGGGCAAGATGCAACACGTACTTATTTTTAAATGGTGGTCTCGGATCGGAGTTGTTACACTACCATCTTTGCGCAAAATACCGCTTCTGCATTGTAAAGTAATAGTTTAGAGCTTATAATGTAACTGGTTTTTATATGCCTTAGGAAAGCATAGCTCTAAACTATAGAGCAGGTACTCAGCAGGCAATATCTTGCAATAGTTCTTTGAAAGTGCGTATCAGTCTCCTTGTGGCTGCTACTAGACACGCATCGCTGTCTCTCCACGTGGCTGGTGCAGATATCAGTGGATTACTATCAGAAATACAACCCTCTCTGGAACCTTCCCCCAACTGAAGTCGTTCCCCCAATTACTTTATATTTTATTTTAGCCTTATACGTTAACTTCCATGTGCGGTGGAATATACACACTGTGTGTATTACTTACATGGCAACATTTATTTAAAAAGGTGGTTAAAAGATAAAAAAAATGGGTGAAAGTAAAAAGTAACAAGGGTCTCAAAAGTGTTCACTTTACCGTGAACAGCCTATACTTTAGTGCAGCTGTCTTTGATCATGATATCTGCAAGAGGATGCCAAGCCATTTTCTGTTCATCTACGAACACAAGAAAAAATTTTTTTCTGTGTGTTATGAATCCTCTTTAAATGTGAAATAAATAATAAATATAGGATGCAATGAAATACGTATGTGTAAATTTGAATATTTTACCACAATAAAAATTGTACCACAAATTATTATACTTTTTTTTCGTAAAATGTAACAATGCGTCATTTTGAACGGTTTTCGTGACTGGTCTTAAACGGGAAATTAATTTACGTGTCCGAGCGACTTACGTCACTTATGTTCTGAGACAACTGTGTTCTTAACCTTTCTCTATTTCGAACTCTTCACCTTCGTTAATGGCGTTATCGGCCCAATATTTTACTCCCTAATTTATTTTCTTGAGTGTGTTATAATTATATTGCAGCAAAAAAACTGCCGTGCATCCACCAACCCTGTTTTGTAAACGAATACTTCCAAAAAAGTGATTCTGTATATTTTCTGTCACTTTAGTTGCTTTTTTTTTTTCTGTGCAGCAGTACCATCGGGAAATAAAACTTAATTTTTATATTAAGAAACAGTTCCCGAGAAAACAATTTACATTTTTATTATCTTTGAAGTTAGCTGGTTTTCGAAGAGAGAGAATATTCTGATTGGTGGGTAATATAAATCATGCTAAATTCCGACTTTTCGCGGGAAGATTTTGCACTCGGTGTTATTGATATCATATTCACATACCAAAAGATCTTATTGGTTTTTGGCAGCTTGGAATCGGGGGGTGGGGGGTCGATCACGCAGATCCCGGTTACTCCACAACTGAATCTCTAACACAGAACATATAAAACATACAGAGGCGAAATGGCTTTCCGCTTCCTTTGACGTGAGCGTACACCAATCGTTGATTGGCTGCGCGAAGTTCTAGAACGAGCCTTATGTTTGATTCGTTGGTGCGTGCTGCGAAACGTTCCCTAATGGCTGGGCTACCGCCTGGAAAGCAGGTTAGAGTGCAATATAAATGAGAAGATAATGCGCAGAAGACCAAAACGCGTCGGTAGAGTCGGGAGGAGTCCATTCCCATTGCCGCTGCACGAAGGGGTGAGGTTACTCAGTTCAGTAGTGACGGCCGCCGAGAGCGGGTGTGGCGAGAGACGCTCCGTGTATGTATGAATATTACCTGTTCGAAAAGCGTAGTTTTTTTTCTAACCTACTCTAAAACTAAGTGTTATATGTTAGTCCGCGGTAGGAACGGGATTATTGCGTCTCAGGGTTAACCCCTTACGCTTACAAGGGAAGGAAAAACATGCAAGGAGGCGCGCATCGTGGCAAAGAGGGATTGGGTTTCCCATGGCCGAGTTTGGCCATGGAAAACCTCCCTAATGTACTTATAGTTAAACTACATCTAGAAGAGAAAGGGAAAAACCGGCACAGACACCGTAAAAACCCTTTCGACATGAAATAATTAAAAATTGTTACATGCATTATGAGAAAATGCTACAGGAGAAAGATAGGTGGGTACCATGCTCTTTATTAATGGGAGAGGAGAAACTATAAGAGAGGTGGCTGGGTCGAAAAGCGTAGATCGCACAGCGCGGTATTTAACAGCGCGATAGTAGCGAGCGATGTTATCAGTTTGGTGTGTACAGCGCCAGCAGTAGCCTGGCTTCGCTCCCTCCAGCGACATGCGTTCGGGAGAGATCCCTAAACTGCCCCGCCCCCCTTCCCCCCACACACTTCCAGAGCTACGCGAAGATTATTTTCTTATTTGAACTTCACTATACCAAGCGCTGATTGGCGAATGGCGTTCCGTCATGTTGCTGGCCAGTGACGCCATTTTGCTGGCACGTACGGCTGGAATTCGCGGGACAAGAGGCGGTTTCACCTTTGTGTGCTAATATGCCTCCAGTGTTCGTGTGCAGATATCTGTGGCGCGTGACATTAACAACCGATCAATCATAAAAGTATGACCGACATGGAACGTGTCGTACTGTATCCCGTTGCAAAATTTGTTCGCAAGCTTTTAACAAAACAGAAAAAAAACTGTCGTAATTTATTCCTTTTATTTTTATACACTATTGCAACAAAAATTTGCGAATTCGAAACAATCTTTCATATATATATAATACAGTTGGCTCGCTGTTGACTGAACTTATAACTATATCTTTGAAAAAATCCCTTCCCGTAGGTGTGCATATTATAACGGACAGAGTAGCAGAGCTTGACTAGCTTTCAGTAAAGTTGGCAACAATGCAGGAGTAGTAGTTCCACGCCTTAAAGGCTTATTAAAAGTTTGAAGTTCTAATCTTTGGAATAAGGATTTTTTAAATTTAGTTTCTGTGTGTTCTATACAATAATAAGCATATTAATAACATTGTTAGGTTCAAACTAATTTTTAAGATTACAGAAAATCAGCGCATGAATAAAGTGTTCGTGTTATTTGCAATGTTGATTACACATATGGCGGAAGGGTGCAAAAATGATACAAATAAGTACATTCTTAAAAGAGCCTTCGAAATCGTTCAATTAATTGCAAGCATTCTAGACAGGAAAATACTGTCCTAATATGAAACTTTAGTAAACTGGCTATAGTTTTGTAGAAGTCTAGAAGAGGTTTATATTAATATTATGTGAGAATTTCACTTCTCGAGATGATTGATCACTTGAAATCTGCGACGACAGAACAAAATCAATTTTAAGCGATTTGACGAGACTACGATACC
This sequence comes from Clitarchus hookeri, assembly GCA_002778355.1. Classification (NCBI taxonomy): domain Eukaryota; kingdom Metazoa; phylum Arthropoda; class Insecta; order Phasmatodea; family Phasmatidae; genus Clitarchus; species Clitarchus hookeri. The sequence continues at coordinate 761,437 of NQII01000433.1, forward strand.
AAAGCTTCTAATTCCGCAATTAATGTTTTTTGCCGTAAACTGAGCAGATTAATTTGTTTTTGAGTAGTAAATGCTTAGTAAAAATCCATAAATTTGCGTGGTATCGCAGAAATGTGTGAACCGTTTACTGCAAATTTTACAAAATGTTGGAAACTAGTATTTAGTTACTTTGAAATGCAAACAGTTTTTTAATATTTGTAATTAGTTTGTTTTTAATGTTCGTATTTTAAATGTTTAAATTACTCAGTTCAAAATGTTTTTATTGTAGCTAAACTTTTTAGACGGTCTTTGTGATCGCTCCGCAGTAGTTAAATATTTAATTGCTCCAAACGCGCCGACACTAAAAAAATTATAATTATGTAGCCAGATAAGCGGAAGATGAGAACGTAAACATTGCCAAGTACAGGAAATTGCAGACGTCGTTGAGATATTAAATGCTCGCGAAGAGAGGATGAGAGGCGTCCTGTGCAGGCCTGTAACTCCTGCAAAACAACCCTCGCAGCGAGCTTTACGAAGCCATTCTCTGAGATACGGCACGTGGTATGCACGTCTTCATGAATAAAACATCGACGCCAGAA
>NQII01000433.1:762048-800117 GCA_002778355.1 Clitarchus hookeri
TTTTAAAAATAACCAACCATTACCACATCAAGATCTCGGACCCTACATCTCAGCCACCCCGGTTTACCAAACGCATGCGCGAATATGACCTTGACATTGTTAACATTCTCAGCCCAACACCCCTCCTCGACATAAATTACCACGCGCGCAGTATGATAGCAGGCTGCTATGAATCAACGGCCTTCTCTTGTTTTATTCGCCCCCTCGACCCCCCCTAACCCCTCATCATTTAATTATTTCGTTTCTTCGTTACTCTTGTTCAACCAGCCGCCCCTCCGTCCGAAAATCTCCAGAGCGGAAGTACAGTTCGGGTAGAAGACTGCTTTAATTATTGTTTTGTAACAATTAAACTGCAGGCCTCTAAAGGAATACATGACCTCTGGGGTTATTTCTCGCAACGAGGCAATTAATAAAATAATCGCGAGATTTTACTTTCTTTTTTTTTTTACTGCCCTACATTATCAATTTTCAATCCGAGGCATAAACTAAGCGTGATAAACAGTGGGACTATGACAAGCTATGATTGTGCAACGTTCAATTGTTTCACGATTTCGTTACGTGGCGCAGTTTTCAGAGCCGATGAGGGTGAAGCGAGGTGAGTATGGCGCAGCGCTAGAATGTAAGGGCGGGGGAAACGGGAGATCCCCGAGAAAACCCGCCGACCAGCGGCATCGTCCGGCACGATTCTCACAAGCGAAAATCCGGGCGCGACCCCACCGGGAATCGAACCCGGTTCGTTACTGCTACATTACCACTTTTAATTCAACGTTTAGACATTGAACTACTTTCCCTCTTCGTCGTTACCAACCTTACTGGGCGCATGCCATTCTGCGTGCCCGTTAATATATATGCAAGTACGGGCAGTGATATTTTTCAAAGGTTGATTTCAAAAGTGTTCAATTAACCGTGAACAGCGTATACCATCATTTAATTTTCAAACAAAAATTTTTGACTGTCCAGTAGCATAATGACTAGCTGGTCCAACTATTCTAAGAAAATAATATTAATATTTTGTACTGGATTAAAGTCGAAAATTTATACAAGCACCACCTTGGTCATAAAATAAAAATTAAAAATATGCGATCGTTTTCGTCCGGGACGTCAAGTCGCCCACATATGGAAATATAATCATTTTGTTTAAGTGGTTCCGCTTTTAGAAAGTTGCTTTAAATCACTAACAGCCAACCATAAATATTACAGCTGCGTCCGTGCGTCAAGTCAAAGTTTGTTCGTTTCGCCGTCGCGTTTTTTTTATAACTCCGCAACTCTCGAAAGCAATCATCTTCAGAATTTACATAAAGTTTTCTAAATTTCGTGAATTTGCAAACACGGCGATGGAGAGAAAAGAAAAAAAAAAAGTTGTGAAACTGAACAGACTACGAATGGACAAAGCAAGAGTCAATGTGTCAGTAATACTCTTAAATCAGTGTCAGAAGCGTGAACGCTAATTGTGCTCGGGCGTTACGTTATAATTGCTTCGCAGACGGGCTCAACTTTGGAGCGAGATCAGTAGCACTACCCNACGAAAGATCGTGGGATTGAATCCGTTACACGCGCAGGAGCGTGGGATGTATTTCATCTGTATTTTACACATTAAGCTTTTCTTCAATAATTACGCAGTGAATTTTTACTTCCTCTCTGAGGTTACTAATACCTTACGGCAACGGGGTCCCTGGATTCGAATCGCGAGTGGTATTTTTTTCCAGGTTTAAATTCAGGTTAACTCGTCATATAAGACCATTCTCCTTCTCCCCCATGCCATTTTCTTTGGCCAGTTACCTTATCGGTGTTAAGGGCATGGTTTAATAAAATTTTGCGAGTTATTTAAGCTAACGGCATTAAAAAATATATACTTCTGTGTTTACTATAAAAAAAAAAACATTTATTTTGGGCGTCCTCCTACAGAACTTCCCATGTATTATATTCGGTGGTGGAAGTTAGTTGAAGAAAGATGGAATTACTGTGGGTCCATCCTGTAAACCCATAGCATCTTTTCAGTTCTTCAGAACGCTCTCCGCACACTGTCAGCTTAACTCGTAGAGGAGATATCGGGTAGAGAGCACATTCAAGCTGCGGAGTAACCATTATTCGTGTTCCAGCACTAGATTGTTCTTTTTTTAACGGCACTATCAAAAACAAACGTGGACATGATTTGATGTTAGAAAACCGTTTATGTAATTAGGTGCTTCTAGACGTTTGTACACTTTCTTCAACATGGGGTAGTTTAAATGCAAGTAGAATGTATTCAGTTTAGTCAACCTATTTTATTCATATAAACATGTGTGGGTATTATGAAAATTCAAAAGTAAGCAAACGTGTTCATCAATTTTGACCATTTGACCTTGAAGGTCGTATTGGCTATCGGTGAGTCAATTTTGCAGACATGAGAAGACGAAAATAGGTCTGAACGCTATTCGCGATAAAGTAAGCACTTTAGAAATCAACATTTAAAAAAAAATTCATTACTACGGTAAACAGTTAAGTTGGCAACGAATTAAGAAAAAAATAGTTCTACAACTTGACGTTGTATTGTATGTATAAAGTTTAAATTTATGGCTACTGAAGTCATTGTTTTTTTTTGTTATATAAAAATGAAAGAGGACGAATTTTTGTATTATTTACACGTTTACTTTCTTAAAAATTTCACGTTTTCACCTAGATTGTGCATGAATAAAGTGAGACGGTCCTTGTCAATGTTAATGTGAACAGCTTATACAGCATCTTTGGTTTATGGCTTAACTCGTCGAAGACAGGCGATCACGTCTAAGTGTAAGAACACAAAGCCAGCACCAAAAAATGTTGTAACGTGAATTTACGAGTTTACGAACTAGTAACCAACAATATGTTGTAGGGGCCGCGGTGGCGTAGTGGTCAGACTACTCTCCTCCCACCTAGGCGAACCGGGTTCGATTCCCGGTGGAGTCTCTCCCGGTTTTCGCACGTGGGAATCGTGCCGGACGATGCGGCTGGTTGGCGAGCTTTTCTCGGGGATCTCCCGTTTCCCCCGCCCTTTCATTCCGGCGCTGCTCCATACTCACCCTCATCGACTGTCAAAATCTCGGATGTTAAGAGCCGTCCAAATTTCTTAACTTACTTAGACAGTCACGAGTTGTCGTAGGGACTTGACGGTGACGAAGCACCAACCATAAGACGGATAGTTGTGGCCCCACCTCTCTATAAATACATGCGCCACCTTTNGTAGAGGAGATATCGGGTAGAGAGCACATTCAAGCTGCGGAGTAACCATTATTCGTGTTCCAGCACTAGATTGTTTTTTTTTTAACGGCACTATCAAAAACAAACGTGGACATGATTTGATGTTAGAAAAACCGTTTATGTAAGTAGGTGCTTCTAGATGTTTGTACACTTTCTTCAACATGGGGTAGTTCAAATGCAAGTAGAATGTATTCAGTTTAGTCAACCTATTTTATTCATATAAAAATGTGTGGGTATTATGAAAATTCAAAAGTAAGCAAACGCGTTCATCAATTTTGACCATTTGACCTTGAAGGTCGTATTGGCTATCGGTGAGTCAATTTTGCAGACATGAGAAGACGAAAATAGGTCTGAACGCTATTCGCGATAAAGTAAGCACTTTAGAAATCAACATTTAAAAAAAAATTCATTACTACGGTAAACAGTTAAGTTGGCAACGAATTAAGAAAAAAATAGTTCTACAACTTGACGTTGTATTGTATGTATAAAGTTTAAATTTATGGCTACTGAAGTCATTGTTTTTTTTTGTTATATAAAAATGAAAGAGGACAAATTTTTGTATTATTTATACGTTTACTTTCTTAAAAATTTCACGTTTTCACTTAGATGGTGCATGAATAAAGTGAGACGGTCCTTGTCAATGTTAATGTGAACAGCTTAAACAGCATCTTTGGTTTATGGCTCAACTCGTCGAAGACAGGCGATCACGTCCAAGTGTAAGAACACAAAGCCAGCACCAAAAAATGTTGTAACGTGAATTTACGAGTTTACGAACTAGTAACCAACAATATGTTGTAGGGGCCGCGGTGGCGTAGTGGTCAGACTACTCTCCTCCCACCTAGGCGAACCGGGTTCGATTCCCGGTGGAGTCTCTCCCGGCTTTCGCACGTGGGAATCGTGCCGGACGATGCCGCTGGTCTGCGAGTTTTTCTCGGGATCTCCCGTTTCTCCCGCCCTTTCATTCCGGCGCTGCTCCATACTCACCTCACTTCACCCTCATCGGCTGTCAAAACTTCGATTGTTGATTGTTAAGAGCCGTCCAAATTTCTTCACTTACTCGGACAGTTGCGAGTTGTCGTGGGGACTTGACGGTGACGAAGCACCAACCATAAGACGGATAGTTGTGGCCCCACCTCTCTATAAATACATGTGCCACCTTTTTTTTTCTTATTCACTCTCTCACTTTTGTATCACAGTCGATGTAATGAAAGGTCCAGCGGGAACGCAAATGATACGTCTGCGAGCTACCTGGACCCCGCATTACGTAATGTCTTCCCTCCGTGGACAAAAAAAAAAAAATATTATTACAGTTTATGGTTTGAAAGTATAGTGCATCCTCGACAGGCGAATCGGCGTAGCGGCGAGGGTCGTGGAGGGGGAGGGGGTTAAATGGAAAGTCGGAGTTCTGGTAACCGACGCGTGTGAGGCGTGTTTTTCTTTGGCCATTACTAATCGGACGAAGCCATTCGCCATCTGCAAATTACATCTCACGAACTGTATAATAATTCACTTGTACACTTGTAACGCGCCAACTAGTAGGGTTACGTACATCACACGACAGTTTATTGAAAAAAAAAANTAATTCACTTGTACACTTGTAACGCGCCAACTAGTAGGGTTACGTACATCACACGACAGTTTATTGAAAAAAAAAATAATAATAATAATAACCATCGGGGTCTTCTGGTAATTTCCACGAGGAGATAGAAATTAAAAAACATTTTAAAAACATATAGTTCAGCTACGCTTGTCTGCATCCGAATTCTCGCAGTGAAAAAAAAAAAAACGAATGCGTCCGGAAAAGTAGTTTGCGCTTAGTTATGGATACTAATCCTTCAAGAAATACCACTNTAATTCACTTGTACACTTGTAACGCGCCAACTAGTAGGGTTACGTACATCACACGACAGTTTATTGAAAAAAAAATAATAATAATAACCATCGGGGTCTTCTGGTAATTTCCACGAGGAGATAGAAATTAAAAAACATTTTAAAAACATATAGTTCAGCTACGCTTGTCTGCATCCGAATTCTCGCAGTGAAAAAAAAAAAACGAATGCGTCCGGAAAAGTAGTTTGCGCTTAGTTATGGATACTAATCCTTCAAGAAATACCACTTGATGATTACTTTAATTTCCAAAGTAATCTTGTTAATTTTTTTTAATACAACTTTGTTTCCCGCGCTCTATCCATGGAGGTTGGTACGAGAGTGGGTTTAGGCCTAATAATAAACGACCTACTGAAGGAAGGAAATTATTTATCACGCCAAGAGGCCACAAATAACAGATAAAAATTTAATCCGTGTGCACTCAACAAGCGATTTTTTTCTTTCTAACTGTAAAAATTATAGTACACTAATCTTTGTTTCGATATTGCCTAGTAATTAGGTGTCAAGAGTAAAATTTAAGTAGATGTAAGAGTTAATTTGTTAACTTGAAAACCCCCACGTGCTTACGTTCAAGACGTGTTAATGANAAAATTTAAGTAGATGTAAGAGTTAATTTGTTAACTTGAAAACCCCCACGTGCTTACGTTCAAGACGTGTTAATGATTTCAATTGATAAGATGATATTTACTTTAAGAGAGTGTTCATTAACTGTTACTGACTGACAAATCGCTCGTATGAAAATTTTAATTCATATTATTGGCTAACTAAATATTATAATTGGTAGGTAGGTGATATATATGTAAAAGTTTAACCAAAAATAAGATACTTCTATATCTAAGAAACAACCGAACTCGTCATAGGCCTGCATGGGGGTGGTTTTCCAAAGTTTTGTTTCAAAAAGTGTGAAGAAACCGTGAATAGGCCGTACAAAGAGATGGAACGGTTCCTCTGATGTGGGCGTGACAACCTCGCTGATTGGCCGCGCGAGGCTCTGGGAACGAGCCTAGTAGCCTGATTGGCTACCGTGTCCCGCGAAAGGTTCCCTATCGACAGGGCTGCCAGCTGGCACGTAGGTTACCTACAGACGCCGAATGGCGAACTGCACTCCGACAAGTCGTTGCCTAGTGACGCCGCGTTTCTGCAGTTCGAGGAATAAGATGCTATTTCACATCTGTAGTCTTAACTATTCTGAGCTATAACCTTGCTCTGGATGTTTTTTTTTTTTTTTTGTAAAATTCTCAGCCGTTGTCACTTTGCAGAATTCCCTATTTAAATATGCTAGCGTGCGTAGCGTAATAAGGCGTTCTCGGCTTGTTTCGCGTCAAATACCTTCCCAGGGGAATCAATTTTTTTTTTTTTTTAAAGAAGATTGCGGACTTCTGGCGTGTCACCAGACGAGCGCCTCCGGACTTGTGGCGGTTTCNTAACTATTCTGAGCTATAACCTTGCTCTGGATGTTTTTTTTTTTTTGTAAAATTCTCAGCCGTTGTTACTTTGCAGAATTCCCTATTTAAATATGCTAGCGTGCGTAGCGTAATAAGGCGTTCTCGGCTTGTTTCGCGTCAAATACCTTCCCAGGGGAATACATTTTTTTTTTTTTTAAAGAAGATTGCGGACTTCTGGCGTGTCACCAGACGAGCGCCTCCGGACTTGTGGCGGTTTCNTTTTTTTTTTTTTTAAAGAAGATTGCGGACTTCTGGCGTGTCACCAGACGAGCGCCTCCGGACTTGTGGCGGTTTCTTGCCGCTGCCTTCGCCAAGTCCACATGCTGGGCTGTTCCAGTTCGCTGACGGGGTTATTAAGTCCCAAGTATTTCTTTTACTTTCTCATCACGAACGCTCGGCTCAAACTGTACGTTCTATCCCTGCGAGTGAACATTCCAGTGAACGAACTCTTTGACAGCCGTTTTACCTCAGGGTGTTGGTCACAAAAAAAGTCAGTGAGTGAAGAGTTTTGTGCGGCTCTTAACATCAAGATCTTGAGAACAGATGAGGGTGAAGCGAGATGAGTATGGACCAGCGCTGGAATGCAAGAGCGGAGGAAACGGGAGATCGCTGAGAAAATCTGCCGACCAGCGGCATCGTCCAACATGATTCCCATATGTGAAAATCGGGGGGCGACCCTGCCGGGAATCGAATCCAGTTCACATTGGTGAGAGATGAGTAAACAACTACATCACCGCGGCCCCTTAGTGGTCACGAAAAAAAACCCATCATTTTATATTTGTACGAAATACCGTCCAACATGTAGACATTACTAATAAGTGAAAAACACATTATTATTAATTTCAATACGATATTATAAAGACCAGCTACTTAAATATAAATCATTCGGAGAAACATTTGTCTATAAAAACTATTTCTGAAGATAGNATATTATAAAGACCAGCTACTTAAATATAAATCATTCGGAGAAACATTTGTCTATAAAAACTATTTCTGAAGATAGGAAAATTGTTCCGTAATATTTATCTGTGCAGCTCAACACAGTGTATGCTAGGAAGCGTCCAATCAGAACCCTTGGCCATACTACTTATTCACATTTTTACAATCGCAAAAACAAAGATTTTAAAGAAAAATAAAAATGCTTCATATTTTTTAATTACTGTCAATTTTAAACACTTTATCATAATCTGTTACGAAAATCCATTATTTACCAATACTGCCAACTNTTTTTAATTACTGTCAATTTTAAACACTTTATCATAATCTGTTACGAAAATCCATTATTTACCAATACTGCCAACTGACGTCAGGCTCGTCTCAAAATTTCATTGGCTAAAAAAAAATTTTGAATCAATTTCGCACAAGAATTCTGGTCGTATGAACGTTTTATTGTTACGTTATATGCGCTGTGCTTACGTACTTTGTTTATTAACCCAGCTTAACCCGGAGCTCAGTTTCTAGTCGTTACCACAGAGTAGATAAGTACACAGACACGAAATGGCGTGACTGTTCCTTTGATGTCGAAGTATCCATTCTCTGATTGGCTGCGCGAGTCTCTGGGAACGAGCCCTTTGCGTCCTATTGGCTACTGCGTGCTGCGAAAGGCCCCTTATTGTACGGGCTGCCAACCGGCAAGTAGGTTACCGGGCGATGTTTGACGAACGGCGTTTCAACGTTTTGCTGTCAGGTGACGCCATTTTGCTGGCGTATGCGGCTTGAGTTCGCGGTATAAGTCGCTCTTTTGCCTCTGTATTCTTAATTACTCTTTATCGTTACGATGGTTGAGTCGCGCAAGCACAGTTTTTTACTTTAGCGACATACGACCATGATACTTACGGGCGCTGCCTGCCAAGCATATTAAATGGGGAATCAATGTTTAAGAAATCCATTCTCAATGCATCAGTTTAAGTAAAAATGTTGAAAACAAAAAATATTTAATGCGACTTTCTTAAAGAATACTGCCACGCTAAGAAATTAAAAAATATATATATTTATTTGTAACTTTTTGTTAAGTGTAAGGATATTTTAATGTTAAATTTTAGAGAGAAAAAATATTAAACATAAAAATTGGCAAGATTTCTTAACGTGCCAGCATTACTTAAGAAATGTCGCGTAGAATATTTTTTGTTTGAAATAGCTATCTTTAAAAATGGCATTGGGAAGGAAATTAAACTTCGCGGCTGCAAGCTGAAAGCTTCAGCCGGTAAAGAAAACATACTGGTAAAATCAGCTCGTCTCAACAATGCTTCCGCTGTTCACGGTAAAGTGAACAATTTTTAAGGCTGTTCTTTAAAGTTCCTTTTAGCTTATTCGTATCTTTTCGCAAATTGTTAATATAAAAATTGCCATGTGACTAATAAACTCAATGTATATATTATGTAGCTCTCGAAAGTTAACTTCTGAAGCCACAATAAAATATCTTTTTTTTTTTGTTTTTACGCCTTTTGGGAGGGCCTTAAAAAGTTCTAACTTTACCGCGAATCGCTTATAGGAAGGGGCAGTGATATTTCGCGAAAAGATTTTGAGACAAGATACAGTCCAAAGCACTGTAGGGTCGTCCAGCTTCTTTGATTGGCTAAAAAAAAGTTCTGGCCCGTGTTAACTGTTTGCGCACGAATCACGAAGGTTCACAGCTGAAGTGTGTATACATATAGTAGTGAAGTCTACTGTGTGCTCTGATTTTTACGCGAAAAGTCACTGGCCCTACTTATAGGCTACCTTTAAATAACAAGTGTTTTTAAGTGAAGAACTAAAAACTATATCTTATTACCCACGATGAAGAGATGCTGTGCCACGTATTCCTGAACATGATTACACCAAGCTAAATAGCGCTGACCTACCCTTGACGATGTAGGCAGGATTTGTGTAATAGTTTCTCATTGCACTCTGCAGTATCTAAACAGAAGGATTGCAGGACACGCGAATGCGGGAAGGAGAGTTTCCACTCCTGAAAAAAACCCCTACTCTTGCCAAGAATCGAACACGCGGTCCTTGGATTCCCAGTCATTGCCAAGTGTCGTCATAAATATTTCGGCGCCGTAACACGTAATGACCACCTAGGCACGCAACCAGGGGTGTAAGTAAGGGGAGAGCTGGAGGGGACGCAGCCCCTCCCAAAAATAGGTGTCTAAATATAAACATATACAAATTCTTGAAAATTTACGAAAAACTGTATACTGAAATTTGAAATAACGAATTGAAGGAAGTTTCCCTTCAGTGTGCACATTAAATTAAAATATATGTCACACCGTGAAGATATTTTTTTTTTTAAATTGTACACTGTAAAATAATTTTTGTAGTAAAATGTATTAACTGTAATGGGAGTTTTTAACCTATACATCGCAGGGAAATAGTACCACGTATCAGCCGGCAAATGTATGTATATTCAGCTTCGCTAATACTTAAAAGAAGAAAACGTCTATACGGATTTGAATTTTTCCTGAGCAATTGTAGGAATTCTACCGCGGAGTATGGGGGGGAGGGGGGAACTCCTTACCGCTCGCTTTTTCTTACTTTAAGACGTATTCACTAATGTGGTAAAATTGTAAATATTTTCTTAGAGTGATGCAAAATGCTCATTTCTAAAATCGAGGTTCGGCCCCTGTCCCAAAATAAAATCCTTTGTTCGCGCCTGCGAACAGATAAACTTGCGAGATACGTAGCCAGTTAATTTGTGATTCGTCTGTGTCGTTCCCGAAGACAAAGGAATTTCAGACCNTGGCTAAAAAAAAGTTCTGGCCCGTGTTAACTGTTTGCGCACGAATCACGAAGGTTCACAGCTGAAGTGTGTATATATAGTAGTGAAGTCTACTGTGTGCTCTGATTTTTACGCGAAAAGTCACTGGCCCTACTTATAGGCTACCTTTAAATAACAAGTGTTTTAAAGTGAAGACCTAAAAACTATATCTTATTACCCACGATGAAGAGATGCTGTGCCACGTATTCCTGAACATGATTACACCAAGCTGAATAGCGCTGACCTACCCTTGACGATGTAGGCAGGATTTGTGTAATAGTTTTTCATTGCACTCTGCAGTATCTAAACAGAAGGATTGCAGGACACGCGAATGCGGGAAGGAGAGTTTCCACGCCTGAGAAAAACCCCTACTCTTGCCAAGAATCGAACACGCGGTCCTTGGATTCCCAGTCATTGCCAAGTGTCGTCATAGATATTTCGGCGCCGTAACACGTAATGACCACCTAGGCACGCAACCAGGGGTGTACGTAAGGGGAGGGCTGGAGGGGACGCAGCCCCTCCCAAAAATAGGTCGAAATATAAATATATACAAATTCTTGAAAATTTACGGAAAACTGTGTACTGAAATTTGAAATAACGAATTGAAGTAAGTTTCCCTTCAGTGTGCACATGAAGTTAAAATATATTTCACACCGTGAAGAGATTTTTTTTTTAATTGTACACTGTAAAATAATTTTTGTAGTAAAATTTATTTACTGTAATGGGAGTTTTTAACCTATACATCGTAGGGAAATAGTACCACGTATCAGTCGGTAAATGTAGGTATATTCAGCTTCGCTACTACTTAAAGGAGGTAACGTCTATACGAATTTGAATTTTTCCTGAGCAATTGTAGGAATTCTACCGCGGAGTATGGGGGGAAAACTCCTTACCGCTCGCTGTTTCTCACTATAAGACGTATTCACCAATGTGGTAAAATTGTGAATATTTTCTTAAAGTGATGCAAAATGCTCATTTCTAAAATCGAGGTTCGGCCTGTCCCAAAACAAAATCCTTTGTTCGCACCTGCGAACACATAAACTTGCGAGATACGTAGCCAGTTAATTTGTGATTCGTCTGTGTCGTTCCCGAAGACAAAGGAATTTCAGACCNATAAACTTGCGAGATACGTAGCCAGTTAATTTGTGATTCGTCTGTGTCGTTCCCGAAGACAAAGGAATTTCAGACCACGCCCTGCTGTGTCCGCTGTTTTCTGAACCCTTCCACGCGTGGGCACAGTCCCTCATTAGCCTCTTTTTGTGATCATCAGCGCCCGTGGAGAGTTGCAGATGGCGCGGCCTCCCAGTTCACTGCAGCACGAATAAACTACCTCCGTATCGGGGTCGTAATTCCCCGTCATTGTGCTCCCAGCGACCGCAACAATAAATGTGGCGCTCGGGTCCGTCCCGGAGAAGGTAGCAGCAAACAGTTACAGAAGTCGGCAGTAGATGGTGTTAGTTGGCCGGGAATGTCCTTTTTCCTCCTCCGTGATTCGAAAATGACACCCTTCCGCGAGCGGGCAACCTGCCAATTACGGGGGTATTTTTATGAGGGTTTGCGACGGGCGGGTCGGAAATATGTACATATTTTCTGAAAGGGTCTCGGGGGAGGTCGGCGGATCGGTGGCGTGTTTTGATTGTTATAATACAGTATTCCTGGGACGTGGCAATCTCGACAACGCCGCACGCGAGGGTTGTCCGGCACGTAATCAAATGGCCCTTTCCGAAGACACCGCCAAGCGTCTTCTGAGTCCTGCGGCGCAACAAGGGCACAACTCCACGCCTGCTCGGAGTGCGGCTGTGGTGCTCGCATGAAATGAACACCAGTGAAGACTGTACACGGCGCTTTTTTAAATCAACCTTCGAAAAATGTCACTGCCCATATGTGCATATATTTTAACCNGTGAAGACTGTACACGGCGCTTTTTTAAATCAACCTTCGAAAAATGTCACTGCCCATATGTGCATATATTTTAACCGGGGCAGTGACAGGCATGCGCCTAGTAAAGTTGGTAACGACGACTTAGGGGAAGTAGTCCCGTTACTTAACGACGAATTTAAAGTGTTGGGTAAACATTTGCGAATACTGAAATTATTTATTTCATTTTCAGAGATTTTTAATGTATGTAAGTGTAATAATCGTTGAATTAGTAAAACATTAACTTTTATAATAATTTCAGAGTTTCAATAGACCGACGGATGGATAAAGTGATCCAGATTAACAGCAATGGTGAAAGAATACACAACGTGCGTACAAGTAGATCTTAAGCAGGGCTTTCAAAAGTGCTCGGTTTACTTTCAACAGCGTATAGTGTTCGTGATATTAAGATAATGTTACAATGAAACACAAACAAACACAACATGCTAGCCTTCTTGAACAAATGGCTCTTCTGCGGTATAGGAAATATAACGTAAGTAAATTGACTGTGCAGGAACAAATTGAAACAAACAAAAATACAGTAACGAAACTGGGGGAACTAACCAAAAGCCCATGAAGAGTTAAGAAATATAAACTACTAGCAGGATAAAAATTTGAATACACACTTATAACGGAAATATAAAAATACAGGTGACAGCATACACCTTTGGTGGGAAAAATATCAGAAAGGATATGTGCTAGTGCTTGCAAGAATTGCACATCTACTTCAGAATACAATGTTTATTTTTTATTTTTAAATACTGTTAACGTGAAAGGAAGCTTTTTATAAAACAAACCTTCGAAAAAAATTACTGCTCATAATTGCGTGTATGCTANACTGTTAACGTGAAAGGAAGCTTTTTATAAAACAAACCTTCGAAAAAAATTACTGCTCATAATTGCGTGTATGCTACAGTGCATAGCCTACTGGCATACAGGCTCCTAGTTAAGTTGGCAGCTAATTAATATCAAATAGTTCTGTGACTTTACGTTGTATTGCGAGTGCAATGTTAAAATTTTTGGCTACTGACGTGAGTTTTTTTTTATCACAATAGATGATGAACTTGCATATTAGTAATATATTTACATTCCCAACGATTCCCCGGTTAAACTTGATAGGCACATGAACAAAGTGATCAGTTCGTGACAATTTTAAGTTTACACNTTCCCAACGATTCCCCGGTTAAACTTGATAGGCACATGAACAAAGTGATCAGTTCGTGACAATTTTAAGTTTACACATGGCAGACTGGTATATATTTAGACAAAAAAAAAATCCTACGCGGGGTTTTCAGAACTACTCAATTAACCATCAACAGCCTATATACTAAGCGTTGTTTTATAGTGGTAACGTCCAGCTTTTCTGAAGCACTGCTAAAGTTCTACTTGCAGGATATTCATCCGCTCATGCAAACAAAGTATAACTAAGTCTAGAAAATTACACCAGAGGGACAACTCACCGTATTCGTGCGCACTCAGTGTAATAATATTTTGCATAAGATTTATTTCGTACTATATGCATTACCAACACACCTATATTATCACTGTTTTATTCACATTAATGATAATTTAATTATTATAATGTATACGTAGGTAAAATATAACTAAAGTTCAATTTTACCAAAAATAAGGCACTTCTATGTTAATATAAGTTCAAACCGCTTGCGATACACGACATATTTAGGAAACAACGAAATACGTCATACATGGCGTGATTTTTTAAGGGTTTGATTAAAAAGGTGTGAAGAAGTCGCGAACAGACTATTGGTATATATTCCGTTACAGAAACTAACATCGTTTGTTAAACGCTATCCGAGAGGCAGTAAAAAGAGAAAAAAGAGTAGAAATGTAGTACTAATATGTTGTAATGTTTACACATTAATAAATGCTAATAATAAATTGTAAAAGTTCTTAATTTTTTTTACTTTTTAGATGACGTTGAGTACATAAAATTAATCGAATTGTTCGTAGATAGAATAATGTACTAAAATAATCCGTTCCTTTTGCTAAGGGGAACGAGATTTTAATAGATTTCCACGTGTAATGACACTACCCATCACCGTAACATATTTACTTAGTAATCAGCTGCTAATGTTAATTTATGATAATTTGGCACACCGCATCCTGTACTGTCTGCAGAAGATTGTATAGTGGTAAGTCTGTGGCTTTCTAAGAATCACGGATTCAAGGTCCTCGATGTTAAGACCCGCCCAAACCTCTTCACTTACCCACTAAGATTCCCAGATTTTTTTGACAGAAGTATATATTCTGTTTAAGGGGATTGGGGGGTGGAGTTCTGATGGGACTAAATTCCTCCTCCAAATTGAAAAATTTATAATAATGGTTTACTGTTGTGTTGTGTTGTCATCAGAATAGCTTACATTCACGCACATGCACACAATATTTCTTTCTAGCTCAAATCGCTTGAGTCACGGCGGCCATCCATTATGTAGCAAGTGCCTACCTTACACTCGAACTGCGTGGCAGCGGGTTCGAAATCCGAATCCCGCTTTCGGACCGTTACCTTAAATTACGCTACCAAGCCAACACTAACCATAAGGGAAAAATTATATTGTTGAATTTTTTATCTAAAATGCGTAGCTTTAAATTGTACGTCATTTCTTTTCGTTTATAGTTAAACTGGTAACATTACGATTGTTAATACAAATTGTATGTGTGAATGCAATCACTTCGCCATATTTCATGCAGTTGAANAACTGGTAACATTACGATTGTTAATACAAATTGTATGTGTGAATGCAATCACTTCGCCATATTTCATGCAGTTGAAACCATGAAAGACGCAAAAACGTAATGAAAGACTGAATGTTCTTGTTACTTCCTAAAAGACGAAATCCACATTAAAAAATACATTTTATGGGTTTTATTAGTTTATGTGATATTTCATTTGCTTGACTGATCCATCAGTCAAAAAACAAATCACTGAAAAACAGCTAATGAAAAGGTTGATGAATCATTGAAAAATGTCACTGAATCAGTAAGTCAAAGAAAACTGACATTTTTCCACTAATTTATCAGTAAAATCGATTGAAGTGACTGTTGAATGAGTCGGATGCTGTTAACTGATTTAAACGGTGAAATTCTCACTCATTCCGATGTAGGGTAACAAGCAAATTTGTATTGGTCCTGACTTATGACGGATCACACTACTGATACTGGAAAAAATAATTTGCTGCAAAACTTAAAATTTCCATTCACAGATAAACGTAAAATTTAAAAACTAAATTCTGACAGTGCTAATAATTAAGTATTCCTCACTACCACATTTTTCTTCTTAAAAAGAACTTGTTATTCTTCTAATAATCTGAAAAATGGTATTTTTTGTAGCCTGCTGGCACGGCAGTTTCAGATAGTTTTACTTACAAGTCGCCTTGTCGCGTTGTTGTGCTGACAGGTCACTGCGGCGTCGGTTTTTTCCTGCAGTCCCAGCCGGAATGGCGGTAGTAATTGGAACTACACAGAAGCAAGAGCAGTGGCGATGGCCCACAAAACATTGTACAGCAGTGGTCATAAAGATTCACAACAACGTGGAAGATTTGTTTATTGGCGGTGCTGATGAAATGTTCGTAACACTTCTCTATCATACGTACGGTGTGTAGGATTGTGTGATCGTCATTGTGGTCAACTGTTGCCTATGTTACTTGCTGTATTCGCCTCTACGTCGTATCTAGAGATGCTTCGAGAATTAGTAATAGCTTGACGCCGCCCGCTGTCCCAGCCAGGAAGCATAAAAGGGAAACCGTTTTCATTCCCAGGTTATAATTCAAGTCTTTATCTTCTGGCCGGATTTGGCGACACTGACGATTATTTATTGCCAATGAAGCAGCATAGACTCTAGTGATACGTAATTTACAGAAATCCTAACTAATATTATAAATGCGAAAGTGTGTTTGTTTGTTTGTTTGTTCTTCTTTCACGTCGCAACGGAGCAACGGATCGACGTGATTTTTTGTACAGAGATAGTTGGAGAGCCGGGAAGTACATAGGCTATTTTTTATCCCGAAAAAAAAAAAAAAACTCCCTCAGGAAGAAAACTTTAGTAAAAATAGCGCTTGAGGTACAATGCTGCGTCAGTGTAAGTTGTTAGTGTGGGACGAAAGCACAATGTCACACAAAAAAGCGATAGAGGCCCTAAACCGAACCCTACAGGATATACGAAACAATACAGACATTATGGAAGGAATGGTTGTATTACTGGCTGGTGACTTCCGCCAAACTCNAGGATATACGAAACAATACAGACATTATGGAAGGAATGGTTGTATTACTGGCTGGTGACTTCCGCCAAACTCTACAGGTGATTCAGAGGGACACATCTGCAGATGAAATCAAAGCCTGTCTCAAGTCATCAAGCTTATGGGCAAATGTCAAGAAATTCAGCTTGACGACAAATATGAGAGTGCATCTCTACAATGACGTTGCTACTGGACATAATGCTATTAAAGATTGGAGATGGGTGGTTAGAAACAGATATCGAGGGCTGTGTGTCACTAACGGGGGATTTTAGTAATTTGGTGCAGAGTGATACGGAACTGATTGCTAGCGTTTACCCAGATCTACAAATAAATATAAATGACGACCAGTGGCTATGTAAAAGAGCGATTCTAGCAACAAAAAATGACATCGTTAGTGCTCTGTTCTGTGCTTGTTATCAGTGTCTGTCTACTAACAAATGCCGTTATTTCTCCCTATAAGTTTGTTACTATAACCACGGGAGCGAAGCCGCGGGTAAATGCTAGTGTTATTATATTTATATGTATAACACGTGTAATCAAAGAAAAGACTCCGTACAAAAACGTTGTAGGCCCTATTTTTTTTTTTTAATTTGGTTCCTGCAGCATGAAATCGTTAGATACACTTACGCTACGCTGAAAATTATGTGAAAAATATGTAAATTATTAATATATTGTGAACAGTAAGAAATAACCGGCCGTGGTGGTGTAGTGGTTAAACTGCTCGCCTCCCTCCTAGGCGAACCGGGTTCGATTCCCGGCGGGGTCACCCTCGGATTTTTGCATGTGGGAATCGTGCTGGATGATGCCGCTGGTCAGCGGGTTTTCTCGAGGATTTCCCCGTTTCCCCGGCCCCTTCATTCCTGCGCTGCTCTATACTCACCTCGCTTCACCCTCATCGGCCCTCAAGACCGCCCAAATCTCTTCACTCACTCACGTATTCCATTCGTATTTGTGTAGAGTTGACAAAAATGTGTATACGTTGTACACCAAACATACTCAAAAACTGTAGTTGAACCCTTATAGACGACTTCAAAAGTGTCCAAAGAACAAAATAGAATAACGCCTTGTAACGGTCAAGCAAGAAAAATGAAAGTTCAACCATAAACTATAATTGCTTATCATCGTATGTGAAGCCAATAATATTACAATAATAATATTACCAAACGCCAGAGGGGCGTATTCGAGTACTTGAGGGATGGAGGTCTCAATAAAATAAAATAAATAAATTTGATTTTCTTTAATTTATTTATAATGCTATAAATATCCACACTGCTATTATATACAACATTAAACTAAATACCTATAGATACTATCACTGTTGTTATTCTCAGTAAGCGGAATATTTAATGTCTATCAAAATTCTTTTTAAAATCCTTATCAATGTCTCTATATTGATTGCAGTAAATTCATACTCATTATTTACACATATTCAATCTGTATATTGCCATCATTCCTAATGTCGTTACTTACACATCCAGTTCAATAGTCCCGCCCACCAGTCTCACTCTTCACTGCACTGATGCTCGCAGTCCGCAGACTTCACTCCCGCTGTTCACTCTCGTCACCATTCGTGGCTTCGCTGGATCGTCGCTTCAATCTCTTCGCACACCTAGCACTTAATGTCGTATAATCCTCCAAACTCTAGAATATCGGCTCGGAGGCCCGTCGATGCCTAAATAATCCTGCCGACCCAGTCCAGAAGGTTCCCCGTACCCCGAGTCACGTTTAGGTAGGAGGCGACGACCAGAACATTCTTAAAACGATAACCACAGACATTCAGCCCTTTCAATGACAGAAGGCGGCACGAGTCCTGATTGGCTTATCGTGGCAGCGGTACCCCTTTGTAAATCTCCGCGCACTTTTCGGGTTACAAATCTGACCTTGACACACTGATTCACTCGCTCGAGCGGGACGGAGCAAAGAGAAGCGATGCAGAACAGCAACATGTAACAATAAAAAGGGTGATATTTTATCAGAAAATTAATACCATTTATAGCCTAAATTATGTCAGTGTGTGTGTTACTCCAATGTTGGTGTACACACAGTCGTTAGAGCTCAATAAGGACATAGTACTCCCTATCTAGTGTAGTCTTACTAGTCACAGCTTCACTGCTCAAGTAGTGTAGCTGTTTACCGCTACTTACACAAGGCGCCACTGTGCAGTTTTGTGGCTAGTTAGAAGCAAGGCCATCTCTTGCTTCATTATGATGTTAAATCAGCCTTCCCGAACATCACACACGTATCGTACGTTTACCTCACACGATTCGCTTTTTTTTCCCCTGCTACGAGACGAGAAAATATTGCGCTCGACTACCGTCATAAAAAGTTTGTTAAGAAGGACAACCTGGTCCTTGGCGTACAGTGTCTTTGATTGATGCCCGTTGTAGCTGTGAAGTCTTGTGTTACTGTCCGTTTTCAGTCTTTGTTTTTACTATCACATTGTGTTTTCTGATATTAATTTTAGTTCGATTCAGTAGTCTATAGTAATTTGTCGTTTCTCTGTGTTATTTGTTTCATGCTTAAACATTTCTGATAGTTTTACATGTACATTGACAGGGAAAAGGTAGTTTCTTCTTCTGTGTTCGTTTTAGCTATTATCTGTGTCGATTTTTCGTTTTAACTGTCACATTACGTCTTCTGAAATTGAGCTTTTTTTATCGTATATTTTTTCCTGTGTGTAGATCCTCTACGTTTTTTAGTTTTCGGTTGAGTTGGTTATTTTAGCTCGGTTCCTTTAACTCTGACCAGGAAATAATATTTTCTTAATTTGTGTTCATTGTGGAACTTGTCCATATTTTTTCTTGTCCAGTTTGTTTCTTTTCGCTCGTTGGTTCATGTTCTCTTGGCACTGCTAGTTTTTTTGCATAATTCCTACGTTTTTTGTGTCGTTCATTTTATGGGATTGTTTGGTTTTTTGGTTTCTTTGTTTCGCTTTTAGGCTCATTTTCAGCAGAGGATATATTCGATTTGAACACATTGTGAACACTGTCTCTATCTCTCCCAGTGAAGTAGACGGAGTTGGGTCGTTTTAACATGCAGGTGACCGTAATCGCCATCTCCCATCGATGACTGTAATCAATCCATGTATCACCATAATCGCACTAAGGTGGAAGTCCTGAGAACATCGCGCGGCAGCCATAACGAAAATGATATTCACAGTCTCGATATCGTAGACGTCCAGTTTGGAAGAGAGACGTCGTCCGGAAGTGGTAGTTGACCGGGAAACTACGTAATTACGAAAAAATCTGTCTGATGGTTTTGGCAGCCAGGTATCCGCGCCACTTAACGCATTAATTAATGCCGCATCCGCGCATTCCGACTCGTAAACCGCTCATTATTTCTTACGTCGANATCGGAGACGTCCAGTTTGGAAGAGAGACGTCGTCCGGAAGTGGTAGTTGACCGGGAAACTACGTAATTACGAAAAAATCTGTCTGATGGTTTTGGCAGCCAGGTAGCCGCGCCACTTAACGCATTAATTAATGCCGCATCCGCGCATTCCGACTCGTAAACCGCTCATTATTTCTTACGTCGACCCGCCTAGCTGGTCTAGTCGCCGAAAAAAATTACAAGTCCTCGGACAAAATCTCGAAGGGAGCGAGCAACGACAAGAGATTCTGGTGAGAGTCCTGGGGAAGGTATCAAGCGTTTATAAACCTGTAAACCGGCAGCTAGGACATCAGAAAATATCAGCATAAACAGCGTTTTCCTAATCCTGCTTCTGTTACGATTTCCGTCTTAAAATAATTAAATTAATAAATAAAAGTTTACATTCGTTTTATGAAAGGGCGTCTATGGCTAAAGATGAGAAAATGTTGCGGTTTCAATGACTCTCAAGCTATAACCCACGCATACGCTTTCGTATATAGTCTATTCACAATTTCTTTACACTTTTTTGAATCAAACCTTTTAAAAATCAACTCGTGTATGACGTGTTTGGTTGTTTACTGAATGTCATTTATAGCAAGCATTTTGTACTTCTGTTTACATTAAAAGAACATTATTTTTGGTTAAATTGAACGTTAACATACATTTTTCTATAAGTTATAACATTTCGTTTATAGTTAATATGAATAAATCAGAGAGAAAATAGGTGTGTTGGCAATGCCTGGTAAGAATTGGTTATTA
This sequence comes from Clitarchus hookeri, assembly GCA_002778355.1. NCBI lineage: Eukaryota > Metazoa > Arthropoda > Insecta > Phasmatodea > Phasmatidae > Clitarchus > Clitarchus hookeri. The sequence goes on from NQII01000433.1 coordinate 782,634, forward strand.
CGCAAAATACCATTACACTGTGCGCGCACGTATAAGGCGCGCTGTCCGGTGTAATTTCCAAGGCTCGGATAAGCTATGTTTGCATGAGACGAAGAAGTATCCTGGAAGTAGAACTTTAGCTGAGCTTCAGAGAAATTGGAAGTAACCGTGAACGGACTATATTAGATCTCCTGTCTATTGGCTGCTGCCCCAGCGAGTAGCAAGTTTTATCCCAGCTTGAAACGTTATTTTTTCCTTGTTCGTAATCTACCGCAAAGCCAAGAGAAGAGCCAGAGATCCAAGTTATGGATGAGTTCTACGTGCTTCTCAGGACTTGAGCCCTATGCACCTGGGCATGCAGAAATTATTCTATAAGCTGTTTACGGTAAAGAGAGCACTTTAGAAATCAATCTTTAAAGAAAAATTCACTGCTCATAATTACCTTACTGCCTACTGTTTTGTGCACCGGCATGCAGTCATCCAGTTAAGTTGGCAACCAATTAATAAAAATATATCGTGACACTTGACGTGACATTGCTAGTGTATTGTTTAAATGTATGGTTAGTGGAGTAAGGGTTTTTTGTTTTCGATACTCATTGGAGTATGAATGTATGTGTTGGTTGGCTCTAATATGTTTGCATTCCTAATAATCCCACGATTTCACTTGCATGGTGATTAAATAAAAATATATACTCCGTGGAAATATTATCCTTAACATGCACTGAGAAAAAGGTTTTGTCAAATCAAAAAGTTTGTTTGGGGCAACCAAAATGATTGTTTGTATAGGGGCAATAAAATATTTTGTCGTTGAAACCGAATTATTTTGTTGTTTTTATTTGGACGCAACAAACCAAGATTTGGTTTGATGCAACTAAAGATTTGTTTCACTCGACGTAGATTAAACAGTTTCGGTTAATATAAAGAATAAGTCGGAAGCCCGACGAAGAATCGAACAAAGACCACCGCGACCCAAGCGTTACGCCCTAGCAACCTCAGCTACAGTGGCTACTAATGACGTAGGAATGTTTTTGAATATATACATTAAAAATACTGGACGTGTGCAAATAAATATTTCAAGTTTCATATCTTTACTTTTTAGTTAACTATTGAACATGTTTTATTAGGTTGTTTATGCCATTATTAACCATCAATATATACTGTTACTATCCTAATTGTCACAAAAATTAAAACAAACATTCGGGATGTATTTTCGAACGAAGACAATCAAAGGAGTGGCCAAACAAATATATGCATTTGGTTCAACAAACTATTTTGTTGACAGCCTAATTTCTATCGGCCGAGCACAGGGGTTTTGTTTATGCAAACGTATATTTCAATAGACGAACAAAATTAATTTTGTTGCTTTTCACGTTTTGTCTACTCAACAAAATATTTTGTTGGGGCCACTAAATACATTTTTGACCCTATACAAACAAATATCTTGTTGGCTGTTCTCTCAGCGTGGCCGATGGAGAAGTGAAAGTATAACCTAAGCAGTGAGTGAGCGAGTGAGTGAAGAGATTTGGGCGGCTCTGAACATCGAGGTATTGAGAGTCGATGAGCGTGAAGCGAGGTGATAATGTAACAGCGTCGGAATGAAAGGGCGGCAGAAGCGGGAGATCCCCGAGAAAACCCGCCGACCAACAGCATCGTCCGGCACGATTTCCACGTGCAAAAATTCGGGAGCGACTCCGCCGGGAACCTAAACGGTTCACCTTGGTGGAAGGCGAGTAGTCTAACCACTACGCCACCGCGGCCCCACTACGTTCGTCCTCCTCGCTTACGTGGCACACCGCGGACGGCCAACGAGGACGCTGTTTAGTTTCGTGAACCGTCCCTAAGGCGCGCGTAACAGTGACGTGAATATTCCCGAGTCCCAGTAAAAAAAAAAATAATAATCATGGTGGAACAATAATTGACGGCGCGACCTTTGTGGGGCGTGATAAAGGAGCAAGAGGCAGCCGCCAGTATCTTCGACTGCGGGTCCAGGCGTTTCAAACAAAGCGGTTATTTGCCTCCCGTGGGGCATCTCCACGGGCCCCATTTCCCCTCCCCTTAACTGCCCTCCTCTCGCTATCACGGTGTCCGATGTTGGGTCCTGTGGGGGATTGGGAGGGGGGAGTCACACCGGGCGAAATAAGAAACAATTATCTCATAAAGAGGCCGCCCGTTGCTAATGACGCCCGCATTACCGGCCCGCTGGACGCCATTGTTGTGACCGCTCCGCGGCCCCGCGCAGACAAATGAACGTCGCGCCCGAACAATGAATCGACGATGGAGAGTTTATAAGAGAATGAAAGGGGGTATGGGGGGGGGATGAATACGAGGAAGGGTTGGGACGATTGCTCTATTCCTTTTCCACTCGCCGTCCGTTTCCAGGGCTTCTATCGTCCGCGATGCGGCCAGTACCGAGAAATTCCGATGGCTCGGATAAGGCCAGACAGGTGCGAGGTCTGTAACTCTGTAATAATGCACTGCACAGGGGGAAAAAAGTTGTGGGTGGAGCTAATAAGTTATTTGTGATAATTTGTTGAGGGGGGAGGGGTATGTGGCTTATCGCCTCGTCGAAAGCGCGGTCATTAGTGACGAAGATGTTAACATGGACAATTCAGATCTGAGAATGAAGTAATCATGGTCTGTAGTAAGAAATTCCCCCCCCCCTTTTTTTCCCCGGGATTTATTTCGGGAAACAACGAAAAGCACCCACTAATATTTTTTGTTAATTTTCTAAACTGTAATGGTCGGCGGGTTTTTCTCGAAATCTCCCGTTTACCCCGCCCTTGCATTCCGGTGCTGCTCCATACTCGCCTCACTTCTCTTCATCGGCTCTCAAGACCTCGAAGTTAAGAGCCGCCCAAATCTCTCCACTCCACACCACTTTCCTGAGCAAATGTAGAAGCGCTGTCAGGAATGTATGGGGGAAAAAAAAAAACTTTACCATTCACGTTTTGTTACTCTACGTAAACACTGGTGCGGTGAAGCAGCCAATCTGAGGAAATNATCCACTCCACACCACTTTCCTGAGCAAATGTAGAAGCGCTGTCAGGAATGTATGGGGGAAGAAAAAAAAAACTTTACCATTCACGTTTTGTTACTCTACGTAAACACTGGTGCGGTGAATCAGCCAATCTGCGGAAATCAGGATGGTATGACCGGAGATCGAAACCCGATCCCCTTGAGTGCTAATTCCAAAGTGCTACCACCGCCAAACTTTGCTCGCTGAGTAGCCATTGTACGTGGAGTGATTTGAGCGGCTCTTAACACCGAGGTCTTGAGAACCGATGAAGAGAAGTGAGGTGAGTATGGAGCAGCGCCGGGATGCAATGACGGGGGAATCGGTAGATCCCCGAGAAAACTCTCCGACCAGCAGCATCGTCCGGTACGATTCCCACATTCGAAAATCTGGGAGAAACCCAGCCGGGAATCTATTCTGGTTCGCCTAGGTGGGAGGCGAGTAGTCTGACCACTACACCATCGCGGCCCCAACACTACAGTGGTACGGTGTAAGATATCTTATGTAAATGGAAGTGTTTGTTTAAAAATAAGTATGTTTTACTAATATAATATTTTGACAACTATAGTCGTTCCGGCCTAATAACGAACTTTACTCCGCCTACCTAAGTGAAAGAGAGAGACAGAACAACTTGCGAAGCATCAACCACAGGTAGCTGGCAGGTAGGCGCACGAATCTGCAGACACTCCCTCTCACCCGCCGTAACACTCTCGTTCAATTGTTTCCTTTCCTGTGGAGAAGTGGTCCAACATTGGCAGAGCAGTCCTACAGCGGCGAATTTTTTTACTTTGTGTAAACTTGGCTTAACTAATTACCTTAAGTTGGTGCTTGGGCTCTATGCATTTTTATTTGTTATAACACGAGTAGGAACTCAACGCTCGTTAAAATTTTGGTTTTACAAAACAGGACACTAAGTAGACATGCTGAGTACTCCTTTTTACTGACGAACCTTGCGGCAATCGCGTGAAACCGCATTTGTTGTGAGCACTTGCTTATTTTGTACAATGACTAAGAAATTTTCGTTATATTCGTATCATACAATTTTTAATGGATCAGGTGAATGTTTGAGAAATAACATTAAGGAATTAGAACCACATTCATGTTTTTACATGGCTCGTTCGAGAAAGTGAAAGTAATTTCCAAGCTTCGCCATTAGGCAAGAGATTCCAGTATTGGGGTGTAAGTATAGATATACTGGTAGCCTCTATCGGGATAAAAAAAATTTGCTGGCGTGTGCGACTGGAGTTCGCGTTATAAGCAGCTATTTCAGCTCTGTATTGTTCAGTATTCTGGCCCTGAGGTTGTGCGCTAGCACTTAACCACAGAGTACTTGAGAATGCAGGTGTGAAACAGCCGTTTATTCCGCGAACTCCATTGGCACATGGCAGTCCAACCAACAGGGAATTTTTCACAGTACTCAGTAGCCAATTACACACTATACGCGTTCTCGAAGCCTAGCGCAGCCAATCAGAGTATGGGTACGCCCTCTTCAATCTGAGTGCTTAACCCATTTGGCCTTCTTGCCGCATGAGAATAAATACTTAAAATGCACCTTCCCTCCTCCTCCCTTCGTCAAAATAATTAACTTCAGAGCTAGTCTATGTACTGCCGATACAGACCAAAACAAATTTGGGTCGATCATTGTTACCGTTTTCTGAATTAAATCGCATTTATTCCCGCTGTCTACTTCGAAATTGTGCTCTGTTAAAGGTTAAATCGTATGTGCTAGAGAGCCACATTTTCACTAATAATATTTTAAGTGGAAGTTATAGCGGAAATTACTATGCAGGTAAAATTAATTACAACTTTCCCGGTTTAACGAAGAGCAATATACCTGTATATCTTGCGGAAAGATCGCTGTGCCAAACTCAATTCCTGGAAAATTCTGACAGCCTTATTTATGCAGATATCTGCCTCTAATTGGAAATAGTTGCACAGGGGGGAAAAAAAGTATTTTTTCTTCTATTTTGCCTTTCCAAGATATATAATTTAGTGGTAACAAAAGTACTTTTGAGTACTGCATGACAGATGTAAGCTGTAGGCTACAGTTTAAAAAATATTATTTTCCTGGTTTCGAAAGCATTTTTGGTATCTACGTTTATATAAAATGGAGTTACGACTACAAAAATCTTTCTTCGAGTGCCGATTCTATATTTTGAGACCTTATTTTTCTGTGAATTCAAGCCAAACCACTCGTTCAAGCCAAACCACTCGTTCAAGCCAAACCACTCGTTCAAGCCAAACCACTCGATGTGCTATAAACGTAGTCATTAGCATGTGGAGTGGTATGCGGCACTCTAGCTAGCTGCGACTCAAACTAGGGCTGCGTCAATATCTTGCGTGACGGGGAATGATTACGTGAGCGGATGTGTGAACGGGATTTGACGTGTTTGAATTGCGGTTCCTCTACTTCTCTCCCGAGCCCCGTGACATTCTCGGCTCTATAGAGGTCGCACTGAGGTCTTTGACATCTCCCAAGACGTCTGTGGACGTAAGAAATCCGCTCGCTGCTCGCACCAGGCCGCAGTGGCTAAGTGGCTAGCTACATCCTCCTCCCTCCACGGCGGTCCAGGTTTGAGTCCCGGTGGGGTCACGCCAGGGGTGGGTCTAGAGGTGTGGTTGGAGAGGGAGGGAAGTCACAGCGGGCATGGAACCCCCCTCCCCCCTCCATCACCAAAGTAAGATAGTTTTTATTATGTGAACTTCCCAAAAACACTCATATCGTGAAGTTATGCAAAAATTATGCGGATAAAGTTTTTTATGAGAGGAAATAGTACTTGCAAGTAATATCTACAATTTGAACAGTATTTCGTACATATAAATGACATTTTTGGTTTCCATCACCCTTAAGGCCTCCGCCTACCGTTGAAAGTTCCATAGATTAACGAAGTGTTACAAGAACATTGCACGTCAGTTCAGAGCCTTGCGCTTAGCGGCGATGGGGCACTTGATGCGCGTGGCAATGTCACCCTTATCGCTCCCGCGCTCCTCGGTTTCAAACTCGGGGAAAATGCTCTACGTAGGCGAGAGCCTTAAGGAAAATTTATTGACGGCATGTTGGTGTCTCGCAAGAGACTGGATGTTATAGTCCGCCTTTTCTCTTGGCCATCTGGCATTGTATGTTGATGATGTGACCATCCTTACTATCCGAATGTGTTAAACAGCCACGGAAATATCCCAATTTTTCGTTGCAAAAAACCTGAATAGGTGTAAGCTAACTGAGAAATACCATAAAATAACCTCAGAATAGTGCACCAGCTAAAAATTTTGTACGGACTTAAAAACGAAATTCAATTCATAATTTCATCTAAAAGTTATTTTGTAGATACGTAAATAGTCTCTTCATGTTTTCTTCACACTTTTAAAATCAAACCTTTGAAAAATCACTTTATGTGTGACGTTGTAATGACGCAATATCCGTAATTTTTCGGGACTCGGGTGTAAAATTCTTTCGTGTGTATGAAGCTTTGGAAAGCGTCATAATATTTTTATCGGGTTCAAGTTTAAAGCCGTGGTGGCTCGTTTCCCGTGTTAGTTTATCCGGCAGACGTGTGCTTTTGTAGGTTATGGGGCGGACGTCTGCTGTTTACGTTTTATCAGGAGGACGGTTACAGTTTCGTTTCGAACTTTGGTTTTTTGGGGAAGCGTCAGCATTAATTAGATTAGTTCGTTTCTGTGGATCAGGCAACGTCGACAAGTTTTAGTTCCTTCGGCGCAGTTTTAATGCGTCAACAAATTTTATACGAAACGAGAGGTTAGTTTATCTGGATGTTGAATGCGTCGACAGTTTTAGTTCCTCCAGCGCATTTTCAAGCAACGTCAAAAATTTTTGTTGTACGAGAGGTTAATTTATGTTGACGGCGCAGGATTAGTTCGTGCGGAGCAGTCAGTTACGATAACGTTGTGGAGAGCGTGGGTGGCCAGGCCGTTATCTCTGAAGAGGGGGGTGATAGGCAGCACAAAAAGGGCGTCTGTCTGTCGCCCTTAGAGGAGTCTTATTGAAGTCAGTCGTCGGAAGAAGGTACTTCGGGCAGGTCAGAACAGTAGTGGTCGTAGTACAATGATAGTCTAGGTCGCGTCGTGTGTGACGTGAACCCCCACATCGGCCACTAGACTTTATTATTTTATTTCTCTGCCGGTGTGGGAGGTAGCCGCATATGATATTTATTTCCATGCAAGTTTTGAGACAATAACCGGTAAACTACTGTGGCGCTGTGTCTGTACTTTTATATTTATCTCAAGAGAGGTTCGTACTCTGCATACTAAATCTCCGTCTGTGAACTGTGTGGCTGAATGTTAAATAAATATATATATATATATATATATACCAAACTAATCTGGAACTTCTTTCTTAAATAACTAGCGTTCAATTTACTGAGTCTCTTGTTTCTACCTCTGAGCAAGCCGTGGCATTATTATAAATAACGAGTGTAACAAGTGTCGAACGTTACAAGATGGCGCCCGCCTAACTGTGAGGCTGTAATATTTTTAATTAAACGTAAACGTAACAAAGGTGGAACTGTGCAACTTGTTTGACTGTTTCTTGAATATATCATATACAACAAGCGTTTTATAATGCTGTTAACATTAACGTCATTTTTGGCTAAATTGAATTATCTATCAGTTGTAGCATTTCAATTATATTGAATGTTAATTAAAATAGGAAGAAAAAATATTTGTTTGTTATGCCTAGTAAGAAATAGTTTTTATGCAAAATATCATTACACAGCGTGCACACGAATGCAGTGCGCTGTCCCATTGGCGTAATTGTCTATACTCGGTTAAGCTACGTTTGCATGAGGCGGAGGGATATCCTGGAAGTAGAACTTTAGCAGGGCTTCAGAAAAGTTGGAAGCAACCGTGAGTGGACTATACACATCTATACCGTCAAATATTAACTCAGAGACGTGTACGAACAACGATTTACACGAGAGCTCAAGCGAGAGAGGAATGCAATTACTCAATGATGTCCACAGATGAGATTTTCTTTCAATCTTAACGACAGACTTTTTATTGTAATACCTCAGAGAGACGTGTTATTTACATCGTGTCAAATCGAAACGTATGACATAAAAACTGTGTGGTTTCACAGAGGTGCAAGATGATTTTCTAATAAGTTAACTGAGTTATTACTATTGGCTGATGAATCTGGAAATGTTAATATCTTGTCGGATGTTGGATGGTAAGAAATTTTAATTTTAATTTATACTATGTGAAAATTCTTTATTTTCAGAATCTTTCGTTGTCGGCGGAAATAAGGTGTTCGCAAATCACAAAGCATCTGCCCGCAATAGAAAAAATTTAATAGTGTAGTAATAACATTATAATAATATCAATAAAAACTTTTATAGCACACAGCCTCAAAATGTTAATTGTTTGGCACAAGAACAAAAAATTAATGCGCTAGAGCACATATGATAGTGAAAGGTTAGTTATACAACGCCTCTAACTGCTAAAATGTAATACTTTCACCGAGAGTTAGGAAGTAATATGACTAAATACGTTCACACTTTGTTTGGAAAAAACATAGTTTTCCGTCAAAAGAGACATTTATTGAGAAACGAGGCTCCTTTTTCGTATCACGCCGTTAAGAGTGCAACACGTTAGTACTTACACTTTTCCCTTACTTCGGCTTTATTTTCACGAGTTACCGCAAAATTAACGCCACAATAGGTCACAAATAATTTCATAAGTGTTATAATGATTTGATTGATACTAGTTTAATCTATAAGCACTTAAATTTTAAGGACGAGTAAATATAATTTCCACTGACAAAAATTTTTAGACATGAGAAAAATTACAATTTATCGTCTCATTCCTGTTATGGAACAACGTCAAAAGACGACGTGAAAAAATGGAAGGCGGGACTTAATGGGCCTGGTTGGGTACTACCGAATGATTTAAGTTGAGCTTTGTGTTTTTGTTTCGCCTATTTTATTCGGCGGCATTCTAAATTTGTGTTTCAATTATGTACATGATAATTATTTGACACGGATGTCAAGAAGACTTGCTAGCCCTCTCTGGCATCATGCGAGCGAAGTCAATCAACGACAGCCCAATAACCATAAATCACACGCTACGTCAAAGTGGGAAGGAAATAACAAAGGATATATTTTTTTATTTCTCCACTTCGCAGTTCTAAGAGCTACGATGGGCACGCCTCACATGCCAAATTACTCCATCTTGTAAAACAGCGGGGGAAATGAAATGGCAAGCGCGTTGTACGTACTTAATTGAAGGGGCCGTGGTGGTGTAGTGGTCAGACTACTCGCCTCCTACCCAAGCGAACCGGGCTTGATTCCTGGCGAGGTCGCTCCCGGATTTTTGGTCGGTGGGTTTTCTCGGGGATCTCCCGTTCCCTCGTCCTTGCATTCCGGCGCTGCTCCATGATCACCTCGCATCACCCTCATCGGCTCTGAAGACCTCGATGTTAAGAGCCGCCCAAATCTCGCCACTCCACTTGGCTGAAGGGTCGCTCGTCAGCGTTCCGCGCTGTGGACGAAACTCGATTCCCGATGGGGTCGTGGCTTTCGCGAAGAACTACCTTCGTTTACCTCGTTGAGGAAGTGTGGGGGTAAAGAGCGCATTCCACTTTCCATGTTCCAACTTTGGAATTTTTTTTTTTTGCCAATAATGATAATTAAAACAACGTGGATAAGATTTGAGATTATAACACTGTTTATGAAACTTAGTTCTTTGAGATGTTTGTACAGTTCATGTACGTTTCTTAGTTTTAATGAAACTAGAATACACCGGGTGAACAAAAACACCGACAACGCTCAATATGTTGTGCCGGACGACAGACGGATCATTTTTTAAGGGGGGGGGGGACCCATGTCCAGAAAAGTAAGGTTTGAGCGCTGCGGGGAGTCAACTTTTCGGAAATGGTAAGGGGTGAACGTTCCACATTGTCTCACGGAACCATACCACCAACCGAACATGAGTATCACGTTTTGCAGCAAATTACAGAAGGGGTTCGAATCGACGACCCCCTACTTCATACAGATTCTACCACGTCGGCGGTGAAGATACTGACGCACATGCGGCTGTGTGCTCAGTTGTTCAGTCGCTGCGTGGATTCGTGCGGCAAGATCGTCCTTTGGTACAGGAGTCTCATATACGGTACACCAAAAGAAATAGTCGAGAAGTGTCAGATCTGGTGAGCGTGGCGGCCATGGTACATGAGCGCCCAAACCATGCTTTTCGGCACATGGGTCCCCTCTTGAAAAATGAACGGTTTGCCATTCCGCGGAACATACTAAGCGTTGACGGTGTTTTTTAATCACCCGGTGGAAGTAACGTTTAAGACAGTACATACTGCACATAAATAAAGAGTGAGTGCGGGCTGCCTTTCTTTGTTTGACATTCCAAATTTGCTGAGACAGGTATATAATGAGTTTTCAGGCCCACCGCGTATGCTACTTGATTTTACTATCTTTCCGGACTTAAGACTTTAATGTTTTTGAAGTGACATACGACAAACTGACGTTGCATTCACACTGGCATTTTTATGTTTCATTCATTACACTAAAAATCTTTAAAAAATAATTTATTACTTACTTTTTACTTACGTTACACCACCTGATTCTCAGTCAACATTAGTCACAACAGAACTCTTTAATAATTCATTCTGAATGCTGTGAAGTGATACATGTACGCATTTTTTTTTATGTAGCAACCCAATTAAACAAGTCCACGTAAATTAGAATTGTAGGTAAATAAGTGATCCTACAATAATCTAAACACATGGGTGAAAAAATTACTGTTTAAACTTACCTCGACAAGTCTAGGATATTAGGAGAATACGTGTATTTTTTTTTTTAAGTTTAATAATGTGTACTTCTCCATTCACAAAGTACATGAAAAGCAACAACTCGAAAGTCTTGTTAAATGTTTTCTTCCCGCCCATCGTTGATACTTCCATAGCCAGACACAAAGATCAACATTTCCGTGGGCCACGTGCATTGATGAAATTTCACTGTGGATTTTTTGTAAACATAAATGTGTTCCTGTCGCGTCGATTATTGCTAAATGTGCTACTCACTGTGTACATTAACACTTGGAAGGCGCGCATATTCACTGACAATCCCGACAAGCTAGAAGCGTAGAATAAATAAATACACAGAGACGAAATGGCGTTGCGGTTCCTTTGATGTGGGCGTACTCATTCTCTGGTTGGTTGCACGACGCGACCTGGGAACGGGTCTTGTGTCCGATTGGTTACCGCGTGCTGAGAAATGTACCCTATTGGCTGGGCTATTGGCTAGCAAGTAAGTTACCGGGCGCTGATTGGCGAACGGCGTTCAGGAATGTTGCTGGCTAGAGACGGCGTTTTGGTGGCGCGTGCAGCTGGAGTTCGCGGAATAAGCTGCTATTTCACCTCTGTATTCCTATTTACTCTGTGCTAGAATAGAGTAGTCCGTGCAACCCACTGCAGAAGCACATGCTTACCATACTTATAAGTCAGATTATTGGATAGCCGTCAGCTAATCAATACGCGAGATGGCTGTGTCCCAATTACAGTGACTTTGTGTCACTTGATATTCAGTCTATCAAATTCATTTTGAGAATAAAACTAAATTAATTTTTTGTACGCAAAAATTATAACTGATGTTTTATATTTATCATCTAACGTCGACATAAAAACTAGAAGAGTAATGGATGCATATCCACGTGAGTTTTGTCTCCAATGACAAATAAATCATCATATTACCGTTGCCGAGCTGGACTCGGACATAGTCCTCGAAGGATTGAAATATATAAAATCAATGGAATTCATTTTTTTTTTCAAAGAGTGGATTTAAAAATTGTTCAATTAACCGTGCAGGATCTAAGTGGGATGAATCAATGTAATTAGCTTGAAACGTATGTAAACCACTGTTTCCAATTAAATTCAGTCACTGTAACAAGTAATATGCTACCAAAGATAGCTTGCTACTTTTCGCTGTCAAATTTCACTTTTTTTTTCGGGAAGGGAGGTTGAAAGGGGATAGCAACAGTCAGTATTTCCGTTTACAAGCCGCGTGCTTTTTTTTTATTTATTTAAAACATGTTTTATCGGTCGATTTTACAATCTTTAAATGTGCTCGGTTTACTTCGTTGGCATACCGTTACAGAATTTGTTGCTTCTTTGCGCTTAATTAAACTGAACCTTGAAACTTACGGCATGTCACGCTGATGTGATGCTTTCTCAGAAAGCAATTATTAAGGTTTGATGGGGGGGGGGGGAGANGAGAACATAATAAAATCACTGTTGCGTGTTCATACGTATCAAGTCTTGGACATCGAAAACGATGGGTTGCCAGTTTCAGCAATGGATGAACGTCTGCTTGTGCTCGTTGACTGCGTCACTCGGGACCTAAACTGCTGAAACGGTGAGGGTTGTACTTGATCAGGTTGTGTACTTGCATGGGTATAGAAAAATGACTTAACACGGAACATCTGTTGACCAATTGCTTGCTCCCAGTGTCTGATAATCCTCACTCCTTCCCCCTCCCTCAAACGGTTGCTTGCTCTCGCCTATGCATGCTCAATTTCGCTATAAACGTTTGTTTCCAAAAAATTATGTCGCGTTAAAACTCAATCATCCGAAACAAAAAAAAAAGTACGATGTTACGGTGTTTCGGAAAATATGTTACCGCAAAAGATTTTCGCCGAAATTTCAACTGTCTGTAGGCTTTGCACGGAATGTTAAACTGCCACATCTCAAAGTAATTAAATTAAAAAATAAGAAATATAATGTGTCATTCNGAAGTAATAAAATTCAAAAATAAGAAATATTATGTGACATTCCATGTCCGGGATAAAATTACACGCAGAAAATAACTATTTATATTTATGTTGCTAATAACGTTTAGTATATATAATTATATAAATGTTGCATATAGTAAGAGAAAATTTTATATATACACTCGTGTGAAGTCAAACACATACAATTATTTAGTGTGGCACTGCTAACAACTTGGGCTTCCAGTAATTAAAATATATTTTCGAACCATGTCAAGACAAACTTTTCTCTGTCGAGGCAAGTCACAAGTTATCTTCAATAACAAGTTTCACATAGCGTTAATAGAAACCTCGACGTGTACCTCAAGTCGATTAATTTCATTGTTAATGACAGCATTTTAATTTTAGTTGTAATATTAAAACAGTGCTAATAAATGGGCTGAAGATGGCGATAGGGGTAGTTCTTCATTTACCCTTCACAATAAAATTATTTATTTGTGGCCCAGTGTATTTTTTTAAGTTTCTTACATCATAGAGATTCATTTTGTTAATAACAAGTCCCCGTTCTGTCTATCTTCATATTTTCTGGTTTAAAAACAATGTCCGTCAATATTAAGTTATTGGACTATTTTTACATAATTCTTTTATAAAGCGGTTTCAACGTGGCATATGTTGTTAGAGGTGTAAGCAATATTCAGTAAATAATGAGAGTGAACGCTTCTGTATCCACATTGCCTCTGATAATGTGTGTTGCCAAAAATATATTCTTAAAAATATTTTTTTCCCGCTGGATGTCTCACATTACTTGGGAATCTTTTAACCTAACTTATTCGAAGTTAGGTATCATATAAGATGGGGAAAAAGGAATGTTTTACTGGATTCAATGTATTGTACACATGCCAGGCAGTTTGCTTTCTTTATTGGTTGTCATGCATGTAATGAAGCTACTATCACGTTTCACCAGGCCAATGACGTTAACTAGCTAGAGTGTTATTGAAGACGTGTCGGCTCGAAATACTGTATATTCGCGATTTATCAGTTTCTCTAATCCCTACGTGTAATGCTCGTGAGATACATGAATCTTTTCAAATAAAACGCGATTCACTGAGCTTCCAATTTTTTTTCTAATGTCACAGCCTTTATTTTAAAAAGCGCTTGAAAAGTGTTGACGCCCCATAAAACTTACCTCGCCCTCTCCCCCCAAAAAATGTTATTATCCCCCTAATATATGTTTTCTTATATGTGCATATGCAACATGTTCACAAAAATATTTTTTTTATTCGTAAAGAATGTTTGTGTTGTTACAAAAAATTTTAGCTTCATTTATCTATACGTAATACAAATACTGCATACGGTTTCAGACAATGAGTTGTGCTACGTATTTGAAAGGAAGGAAGCGTCAAGAAAAAAAAAGTTTAATGCTAGGGCGATGTTTACTGGTACTGTATTTGTCTTGTTCCTCACTGCCCTCTCCCAACTCACACACGTTGGGATTGGTGAGGTGTGAGGGGGGGGATGGTCTGGAAGACACCTGCAAACTGCCGTGCTGTGTATGGAGATCAGGGACTTGTTGCTGCTCTCAAAACCTGCTGTGCGGCGGGTTTTGACTGATAGTCCAGTGATGTGGAGGGGGTGCGTGGTTTAAGTAGTTCGTTGGTGGTATGGGGAGGGGGCGGGGACTGACTTCGCCACCCGCCGGGGCCCACATGCCGTGACGTAATCGCAGCCGGCGTTGGAACAGCGGCGTCTCCNGGGACTGACTTCGCCACCCGCCGGGGCCCACATGCCGTGACGTAATCGCAGCCGGCGTTGGAACAGCGGCGTCTCCATCGCTGCCTTCGCTCGTGGTTATCACTGCAGCCATCCGGCTTTGAGGAAATGGTCTTCGTGACAACTCGCGATAGTCCTCCACATTTCTTGATTCAAACCTTTGAAAAATCACCCCACGTACGTCGTGTTTGCTTGTTTCCTAAATATCTTCTGCATTTTAATGCCAGATACTTAGATATGCGTGTTACTTTTTGATGAAAATTTCGCTCAAATTAGTTTGCAAGCAGTCACACACCTAGCTTTCCGTAGTAAATGCGGGAACGTTGATAAAAAAAAAGAACGACAATCCTCTCAGGCCTGTTTTTCGAGTAAGTTTGCAGAGAAATCTCTTCGTCGCTGGATATAGTTCAAAACCCATTCTTAAGGGGGCCTCGGTGGATGAGTGGTTATACTGCTCGCCTTCACTAAGGCGAACCTGGTTCAATCCCCAGCAGAGTCAATCCCGGATTTTCGTCAGTGTGAATCGTGCCGGACGATGCCGCTGGTTGACGGGCTTTCTCGGGGATCTCCCGTTTCCCCCGCCCTCGCATTCTGACGCTGCTGCATATTCACCTCATTTCATCCTCATCGGCTCTCTGACCTCCTTGCTAAGGGCCACCCAAATCTCTCAACTTAACTTAACCCAACCCATCCTTAGATGTGTGAATGTATGTGCACATGTATGCTTGTATATTGTACTTGTGTTACGCATTTCGTTTCTCGCTAACATCTAACACATTTTTAATTTTTCCCACAATTTTCAAACTCTGAAAATCTGTCTTGTAAATATCTCAGACGTGTTCGGTAACAAGCAAATTCAGTGAACAGGTTTCTGAAAAATGGCTACCACCAGAACTATAAAAACAAAGTAATACTTTCGATTTTAATTATTTGTATATTCAACGTTTTTAATCTCTCTCTCTCCCAAATTCTAGGTACTGGTCAAAATTTGTGCGGAAATTTGCGAAATGTTTATCACCTTGTTCGTGAAGCATGAAATTCAAAGCAGTGGTTGTGCGAACGGATATTTTCAATTTCCGAAATGTTCTGCAGAGATGAATTCCCAAAATTGAAGCAATTTAAAAAAGAAAGGCGTTGCATGTTTTTGTAATGTTTCTTGGATGAAATAAACTCGAAGGAATCTGCACATACAGTGGCGAGGTTTGATTTATTTGCCGCCCCCCTCCCCCTTGCCTATATCATCATCAAACCGCAATTTTTTACTTACTACAGCAGTTATACAATAATTTCTAGAAACCAAAGAAATGGACGGTGTCGCATCGCAAAGTATTTTTTTTCTTTTTGTGGAACCACTGCAGCTGCTTTCTTACAAGGGCGCCCTCTACCGGGCACTTTAATTGCGTTGCAGTGTGTTTGAAATCGAGGTTTTTTGTGAAACGGTTAAACGTGTCCCCATTAGACCAATGTACACTTAGAAAACACACTTCAAACGAGGTACATATAATACTTTCAATACATCACGCATATTATAGATGATATTCCCGAGCCTTCCAACATAAATAAAAACTGCTTTTTCACACTGTTGCACCCTTGCTGCGGACTTTCCACCAATGAAATGACAGGGTCACCGCTTTGAGTCCCGCGGGTGTATGCAGCACGACGGAAACACTGCACGCCAGTTCAGCGGCTTGAGCGTAGGAGTGAAGGGGCACCAGTCACGCGTGTCATTGTCGCCCTTACGGCTCCCGCCTTTCCCTGCCTCAAGCGCGCTAAAAAAAAAACTACAAGTAGGTGGCGCTCTTAAATTATTTAAAATGCATGTATATGCACCTGTTAATAATTATATTTGTTCTCAAAAGTAAGCTTCTCTGCTTAGAAGTGCCTGCTTTGATGTATCCTCTGCTTAAATACAGTTGCGTTATACGAAGTTTGGTCAGGGCCAAAAGTAAACGGGAAAGGCTTGTCGCAAGTTTTCATTGGCTAGGCTTAAGGCTTGGCATCACCCACAATATTGGATTCTTTCATTTGCTTCTAATAAAGTGAATAAGAAGTAAAACTTAAAAAAAATCTATTATAGAACTCTCTTGCCCTGCTGTAGAGACTTAAAATTATAAATTGTTCAGTATGACTTATCACAAATAGCAAACTAAAAATTTTAAAATATAAACACTTGCCTGCCTTTTTACAACTACGGAATCACGCGTATTTAAAATTACGTAAAAAAAAAAAAGTTAAACAGCTCATTAAAAATGTAAATTTTTCTATATTCGGACATATTCAATACTTAATTTAAAACTGTAATTGCGACACGAAAATCAATAAATCCTGCGTATGTCATGAAGGCGAGCCTTAAGATTTTCGCAATCCACCTGATAATTCTTAAGTATAGAAGACGTAGTTCAGTGTACGAGAACCGCTGTGCATAATAATTTTAGTGTTGTTATTTTTAATGTGAACCCAGCTTAAGAGGGACCAGCTCCCTGCCATCTTAGATTTTTAGGATTTTTGCAAAAAAAACTGCGTAATAGATATAGTATTGAATTTTACGGAAAGACAGGACATCAGAACAATCCTTTGTACATTTTATGAAGTTGGCATTGCTTGACTACAGCGAATAGTAGTCGCCCACAAGGAAAAATAATTTATTTATTCCCAGCTGTTACTAGTTAAAAATTAATGAAGACAGGGAAAAACTAGCTACTTGATAAAGCGTGAGAAGGTATCATTTGTGCTGTGTCGTGCTAGAAATTTCGTTAAACGAACTTAAATGTAAGTTACGACGAAAAATGGATGAATCCTAGATGGCTGGGACTGATCCCTCTTAAGGGAGTGAAAGGCGGTGCCGGCGTGATAGAACCGTCAGGCCGCTAAACTGTTGAGTTGCGCCCCCCCAGTGGGACGCGGATGTCGGCTGGTGTTTGTTGCGTAGAGGAAAGTTTGTCGGGGCAGGGGTAGCTCGCCGGATGTACGGTCGGTGGTTTCTCTCCCGCTGCGCC
>NQII01000433.1:800138-830723 GCA_002778355.1 Clitarchus hookeri
TAATCCAACCACCATCACTGATTCCTTCTGCCTCCCGGCGACCGCTTGTACAGGTGTGACTGCCCCTGACGTACTAGGTGGTGTGCGTCCTGGATTTCCATCTGCAGTGCACTAGTGAACGATTGCTGATAACCTGACCCTTGAAGATCTGCGCCTCCAGGCATGGGCGCAGAATACTCGAGAATACAGAGGCGAACCAGCCGCTTACACCGCACACATATAGTCCATTCACGGTTACTTCCAACGGCGTTCGGCGTCGGAGCTCAGAGCTGTTCATGCTATTTCATTCTGGTTCCACGGCGGCCATCTTGTCTGCCATTTTGAATTTCAGGGAACTTTACCCCGGTGACATTTGACATTGAAACCCCAAAAAAATTCAAAAAATCCCAAAAAGTTATTTTAACATTTATAAAAAATTTATTAAAAATGTATAATTTAAAAAATTATTATAAAATTATTGTATTAATTACTGATTTCGTCACCATGCAAGCTGCCTATTTAGCCACCAGGCAGCAGTCATATTTGTTTATGTTTTTAAAGTAGGTGGTGCTGTAGGTGCACTCCATATTGGATTATATTTTCAATACATAGGTAGCGTTAGTTTCTCTATTTCACTGCCAGGCGAGCTGTTGGTACCCGCCCATTCTGTCGATTTAGCCGAAAAGTGAGATGTTGGCATTCACATTTGTTTCATAGACATAAAAAAACCTGTAACTTTTTATCCTATTTAAAATTATTTTTCCAATCAGCGGTATACCTACATGCATGTTTTTTAAATCAATAATTATTTTTATGTATTAAAAACTTTAATTAAGACCTATCAAAACATTATTCTTTTTAATTTTAATTAAATTACCATTGAAATTGAGTATTTATTCTGTTACCCCTCACCCCACCACTTTAGTCCGACCAATTATTCGACCTCACTTAATCCCTTACCACTGCCGCTCTTGTTTCAACATTATTCGGCAGAGCGTTCTGGTGTGGGGAAAGTATATAATGGGAAAATGTTGACCTTCAGCACAGTTTCTCTTCTGATGCCAGAGGTGACAGATCGCTCTCTCACCCCTCGTCTTTTAGCATTCTAACTGGTTAAGTTCAGATATTTAATTACATCGCGTCGCAGGATATTATCAACCGTGCACGTAATACGCATATATTTCCCCCCGAAATTACAAATCTGCTCAAATTTGGAGTATCTGTTTGGGCCAGCTTGTCTCTGAAGGAATATGTAACCTCATAAAATACGGTACTAGAACTTAGTTTTTTTTTTAAACTTATATATTTACCACCTATCTAATTTGCAAAGGCGTTATCTTAGTACCCGTGATGCTATTGTAACACTTCGTTTTCGTTCAACAAATGTGTTCGAAGACACGAAAAGTATGAGTGTTCTAATAATGCAGTTCAAGTGACATATAAGTGTGTAAAATGTTGCATGGGATTAGCTAGGCGCGATAACTTGCAGAGGCATGAAAAAACCTGTGTAGCTGTAGGACCTTCACCTGCCAAAATCCGTCGTGTACAGTCCCCTTCTCAGCAGCGTACGAGTGTACTTCCCACAAAACCAAGGGTTCAGGATGAGCATCCACCATCGTGGCAGGATCTGGGTTGGTTAATGACAATTGTTTTCGTGGAGGCCCTAACTGCATTCCATCACTGTCTAAATACCTATGCCTCCACAACAAGAGTGGGTATTCGAAGGATATTTGCACATGTTTAACTCGAATGGGGGAAAACATCGCTGTTGGCTCTCCACATTAACACACCACCAATAAAATTTCATGTATGGCTCGAACGCAGTATTGCAAAACTGACCCCATTCAAGAAAGGAAGGTATTCGAATCGAAAGGCAAGATATAGAAAATAGTGTAAAAACTTAATATTGGAAATATAGGTTACGTGAAAGAAGCATACAAAGAGCGTGTTTCGGGGTAAATATTCTCTAAACAAAATGCTTGCCCCCTCAGCAAAACATTTGTTTAAAATTCGTGTTGGAAAAAATCATGTGTCTTGTACGGATGCGTTATGCAACTTTCTATAAAGTAATCATGACTCGAAAACCCCCCCAAAAAAAAGAGTTAAAACCACTTCGGTACCCCAACGGTATGCGATATGCACAGTGAAGGATTCCATGAATTCCCTCTAACCCAGGCATAGACGCTCATCGTTAAAAAACATTTCCTCCCAAGTTTAAAATCAGTACGTTAGGAAATTTAGGCAGCGTGAAAAAATATCCATATGGTTACTCCACAAGCAACGTTATTTATAGCTCCCATTGTCCGGATATAAAACTCTTTATATATGCAAATAATGTACGTATAGTAAGTTTTGCGGGGTTGGAAAGGGTGGGGGGAGGGGGAGGGAATTATATACCTTGAAGACGCCAGCATAAAATTCACCCATCGCAAGCACAAAATCATTAAAAAAAACTCTTACCTTCGGCAAACAAAATTAATGTATTTTCATACATTCGCGTGCGCTCGCTCCATTAAGATATATATCTGATCTGCGGTAAAACACCCCCACCCTCCCCCTCCAGAGTCGCAACACACTGCTACGTGACTTTAAATGAATGAAAAGTGACATGCGAACATGTGTATGTATATGTGCGGCCTCTAATCCATCAGGTGTCAATAGTATTCACTCTTAATAAATTACGCGAATTAAAACATAGTTTTATTCCCGAAATGCTAGTCAACCATGCAGATTTATACCACAATACGAATTCCAGCAAAGACACGCGCATACAGCTTTCGTTCATCACTCTTCGACCTCGTAGAGAAATATAGGGAAAGACTACACAAGTGCGAAAAAAAATTAGAGCATATTGCAGCCAGTGCATAATGGAGGCCATGAAATTTTAGAGTTCTGTTAATCCCTTTCGAATGTAGAAAACTAATTCTATGTACAAATGTTTTTGTAAATAAATTCTGGCTGAAACTCTACCTTTGTTTATTTCTTCGTATAAAAAAATCAAATGTAAAATTTTCTTCTTAATTCCGATGAAACCAAAGATATTTTGTGATGATGTTAAACTAATAAATAAGAAAAAAATAAAAAATTCTCCACTTATTCATACGTCAAAGACACACACGAGAGACAGAGCCCGAAATACCCCAATTGCAGACGAGACTGATAGACGCATTAAAAAGCTATTAAGACAAAGGCATACTTAAATAAGTGATCCCGAGTGTCATTACAGAAGTCCGCTCCGGGACTACCCGCCCCTTGGGACCAGCGAAGGATGAGGATATCTGCGAGCACGACGCGACTACAGCAGCTAGGGCGCGGCGACCATTCCGCAACTCGTCGCGTCCCCAGGTGGCGGATAGGAGAGCTCCAGCCCGCGGACCAACTGGCCGGTGCGAAAGCGCCGTCGTCGTGGACGTTGGGGCCTGGGTAGCTCAATTGAAGATGGCGAAGCGCATCTTGCGGGAGGCAGCTCAATGATCAAGGCGGGGAGGGGGATCTCGAGTTGCTTAAACGTGCGAAGTGTAGCGAACCTCTCTACTGGATTCTGCGAGCTGCCGTGAGGACTGGACCTGGAATGCGTCGGACGTCAGAAGCTCCTGCCGTAAGCCTTCACGCCTGGGCCAGCTGACAGCGCCCCCAGACTTGTTAGGTCCGTACGTCCCGCCGAGCAAGCCTCACTTCACGACGACGGATTATTTTGAAGGACGGAGTGGGAGTGGCGCCCGTGCGATTGCCTCCACGTTCACCCACGGCGTGGAGACCCTGGCGTCAGCGCGGAAGAGGAAAGATGGAGTCGGTGCCACGATTGAGCTGCCCAGTTGCCGACGCACATGACGAGAAGCAGGATGGCCCTGCAATTGTAGCAGGGCCATCCTGCTATTATTGTGCAGGCAGCCTGCGCAGAAATATTGGCAGCAGTTATATACCCCAAGGGTGCTTGCGCCCACAGCCACTTTCTCTTCTAGAGCTTCATACCCAACATTAAAAAGCATGTTACCCTTAACCTGCTGTCTCCTTTAGCATTTTGTAATGCATGATGAGTTTTGAACTTCTTTCCTGTTGAGAGGGTTTTTACGGTGTCTATGCCGGTTTTTTTTTCCTCTCCCTTCTTTAACTGTAGCTTTGCTATACGCCCCCTTAGGGATGTAGTCCACGGCCTCAACTGCGGCCACGGCTGCCAAATGTCCCTCTTAGCTACGATGCACGCCTCCTTTGCACGAAATTCCCTGTCCTTTAAGCGTAAGAGGCTCCGCCTTGAGACGCATTAATCCCTCGTACCTACCGCGGACCCAAATAACACATAGTTTTAAAGTAGGTTAAAAAAAAAGACATCACCGAAGTAAACGAGAGGCACGTGCAGTCGTAATCTGAGCTCGCGCACCAGGCGTTGCCCTAGCGCACTGACCGCTGGTTTGCTGGGTGGAGGTCGTGGGGGGGTTGTCGTTCCAACAGCATGTTTTATTTCTCACACACGCCAACTTTAATACATAGGATAATAAATACATATATCTGTACGCACATGTCTACACCAGGGGAGACCCATATTCAGGGGACCCGGGTTCGATACTCAACTCGTTCGGCCGAATTTTTTTTTTTTTTTTTTTTTTTTTTTTTTTNTAATCGCTCCAGGTGAGAGCCCGGATGGTTTCTTGACCGAGTCCTTACTTGTTCCCGTTTGCCCTAGTAATTCGCTCTGTCTCAAAAGGGTGTAAACTTTACTATTTTATTATAATTTTAGCTTGCACGCCACCTAGAAAATGTAAGCTCACGCTATTATTTTACGAGAAACGAGTAGGCAGACACGATTAAAAATATTTACATCTGTCCATTATAAGAGGAAGGGGGGTTGCACCTTTTCCTCACGCATCTAATCCACGACATCGGGCTTTCATAATCACGAGTCATCTTCTTTTCAAAGACTACAAACTTTAAAAAAAAAAAAAAAAAAAAAAAACGTAACATGTAATGCAGGCAATTATGTACGTATTAACTTTAAGAAAAAAATCGCTATATTGAGCACAAAGATTTATTTGGTATTAGCAATTCCTTTAATTTTTCAGGCATATCGAGAGACCGTTTTGCATTTTACAGGTATTTAAAGCTACCATTTTGCACCCGATTCGTTGTTGGACAGTCTAATAACGCTAGGAATATATACCGAATCGGGTCATTATTATTCTCTTCGTAACCCAGTGAACGAGTCCTTTCTTCTGCTGATGCATATACATAGAAATAAGAAATATTTCCACGCCCACATTCATAGGGTTCAATTAGTGTTAAAACGTTTGAAAAAAAAAAAACTAACAGAATATTATTTCAGCACGCTTCCCCAAATACGACTGTAAACCTCCTTTCATGAATAAAAGATTTAACCTTTGTTGGGTCGAGAAAACATTTTGGCACGTAAAAAAATATGTATATGCTCGCATGAAACCCAGTTAGGGTAAGGGAAAACAGGCCACCCATTACTGAAATAGAAAAAAAAAAAATTGCCCACTAACGAACTAACGCTATATGACCCGAACAGTGCTACATATTTATATTTCCGAATCGACGCGATATTCCGAGGTGAAAAATGCTTAGTATTTTAAGTTGTATTAATCTTGCACCTTCAGAGGAAACGTCTTTGTTTGCGCACCAAGGGCCTGGCCCTTGAAAAAAAAATTAATTCCCATTCCCCTAATATTATTTTTTGGGAATTACACAGTACGTAACTTAATATCAGAGCTGAATACCGATTTTGAAATAGTCCACAGTCCATATGAACCTGGAGAGATTCCAGTATATCATAGACATACGAATGATATATTTTCGATAGGCCAGACGTGAAAGCTAACTCGGCTATTATCGATGTTCATTTTTACGACAAACTTCGTGCGCCTTCATAATGCTCAGGAAGAGTTATGATTCTACTAACATACTTGCGGTCTATCAGCCCCTCGTGATGCCACGAAGATATCAAATCTCGTATTATGCAAACACACAAGCAATAAAATCGCGAAAAAAATGTTTAACATACTCTTGTTTACGCACACGAGGTTTATTACCCATTCAAAATTAACAAATATCAGGCTGCATTAAATATTACTGAAGTCAGAAGGCCTACTGCAATTTGCGAAATTGTGAAGATTTGGACACATGAGTTCAGGCTCCCCATCGAAACCAGCGTTTTGCAACGATGAACTCTTTCACGATGTCTCATAAGAGAGGGACCGCAGCGGCTAGAGTTCTCGTTTCCCATTTGGGTTTTCAAGGGAAAATTTCACCGGGGTCAAGGTCACCAAGATCCAACATGGCGGAAAATATGGCCGTCGGTGGACCGGAATGGTAGAGCATGAACAGCTCCGAGCTGAACGCCGAACGCCGAATTTCCCAAACGCAGATAATTATTCTACTGACTATAATATACATTCTGTTCCTTGGATAAATTTGCAACAGAAATTAAATTATTCATATTGCTGAAAGCGAATTATGTACCTTATAGTTAGAAGGGAAACGGTTTCACATAGACACAGCATTCAAGAATGCCAGTACGAGTATACAGAATGATCACAAAAATCACGGACAAACTCCACCAAGTGATTCCTTTGGAGATCAGTATAATAAGTGCACGCGTGAAGTTTTTCTTTGGTATTTGAGCGCGTGTCGTTATGAGACGACGTCGTGGTACTTGACTGAGCCAATCAGAATTAGGTTACTCCAGTACTGAACATCTGTGATTCGCGGGCGTCGGCCCAAAGACGCGAACGACTGAAATCCATCCAATGGCGGAAGTGGAGTTATAGTGTGAGTGGGAACTGTCTCCACGAAGGACGTGTTGTCTCTACAAGTACATTTCACGAGAGAAGATAGAAGGGTTTTTTTTCCCTCGGCATTTCCCTTACGTGAAATGTTTTTTTAAAAATACTAATCTGCCATTTCCTCAGCGAAGTAGAATCGACAAAATAAAAGTCAACGACGGGAAATGCAATTAAAAAAATGAATGCGGGGGCACTTAACATGGGATCCGAACTACGTTGTCTATCGACCTGAGTAAAATCGTTTTACACTGACTTTTTTTTTCTCAGCTAGATGCCAAGTTTTTGTTTTGTGGAACGTGTTTTTAGTTTGGCTCATAACGTAATGTCGGGCATCTAACTTAAAGCCGTACTGGCGGGCATGTGAAATCAATTATGGGACGTTCTATATAAACCATTCCACGGGAACAGGAAGACAGGTTTACGAGGACGTGGCAGGTGTTCAGTTGTAGCACGTGTGTAGTGGGTCTATCGATAACTGCTTGTGAATACCATTTCATCACAGCCAGTCACGTTTTTTTTTGTAACCGAGAACAAGAGTTTAATGGCAAGTTCTGAGATGTGATGCTAGCTGTTTTTGAACTGTCCCGCCAACTTTGCATGCAATAAGTCGGTTTACATTTTTAATAAGCAGATAGGTACTATGTATCAACAAATTCAAAGCAATTATCAACGCAATACCTACATGTTTGTAACTAATATATCACATAAAGATAGGTTGTTTTTGTAATGTAAATATTTTTACAGCACGTGGGTAATCTATTAAACAAAACATCTCGTCTGTAGCACACAGTTATCTATAATGATTATGGTTTCATACCTAGTATTGCCAACCTACGCACGTAAATTTATAAAAACTAAAAAAATAACAGTCGCGTAGTGTTCACGTTTCAAAATTACATTTATATTATATCCATCATTCATCACGTTTATGTATTCAAAGAATTTCGTTTGTCGGGAGTAATGTTACTTACTTTTTTTTTTCGCGCAAACTAAAAATAACTAGGGTTGTGTAAATATTCTTATGTATAAGTTATAATGAAAAATCCAGCGCTTTCATTTTATGTTACGGCAAGAAAACTTAATTCCCGGAAGTCTAAACGAAACAAAATTGTTCACTTCCAAAAAGGTAAGGCTTGCTGTCTCCCACATACAAGGGACTTTTTTAATTGGACTATATGTTTTGTATCCTATACAGTGCAGTTCATTTGAAACTCTTTCTGTACTGCGTCCAACATATACTGTAGACCACCATGACATAAAGGGTAAAGATAATGTTTTATCCGATAGTCTCTTAAGCTCCCTTTATATACAAAATTCTTAAATTAAACATCTTACCTATTTTGAAATCATAATATATAAGAATACTTGGCATAGAGTCAGTTACAGGCTGTTCACGGTAAAGTGAGTACTTTTGAGACCCTACCTACTTTTTACTTTAAGCCATTTTTTATCCTTTTGCCACCTTTTTAAACGAATATTGCCATGTGAGTAATAAACCAGTGTGTGTTTTCCACAGCACGTGGGAAGTTAATGTCTAAGGCTTAAATAAAACATATTTATTGACTATTATTTGAAACGAGATGGCTTCCAAAAGTGCTCACTTTACCGTGAATAGCCTATAACCACTCTAATGACTGAATGGTATATTGTTAAAAAAAATTCCGTATATTTACGGACATTTCAACGGAAATGTAGAGTAAACACACGGAAACGCAACGCGTAATGACGAAAAACTGAGCTGACTCCGTAAATAATACAAGATACGGAAAGTCTCCATACTTCCCATAACGTAGGGTTTCAGGAACGAGCAATGCCGAGCCTACGCGGAACTTTCTTTGCCGCTGCATTCAGAAACTTATAGTTTCTGCGGCAGTTAGGTTATCCACGCGACCATGACCTATTCTTTAAAACTTCAAAAAGCAGTTTCAAGCGCCTGTAACATTTAGCAACACTTAAAATACACTAACTTTAATGAAAACTGATAAAGCTGCTTACGTGACTCTAGTGTGAATACCGAAGTTATACCTCAATGCCGCGTGGGAAATAGAAGCATATGGCTCTAACCGGTTACTTACTAACTTTTCTACCCGGGTTCAAACCTCGCTCAGGTATAAAACAATAACATGCAAGGAAATGAACGGACGAGTTCCATGAATTCACGGAAAGATCTGTGAAATTTACGAATAGTCAGATTTTGAAGATCGGTATGTCCGTAATCTTACGAAGAGTTTAAGAACACTTTTGGATAAATTTTTACCATCGATTTTCCGTAAAATGAAGTGAACAATTTTTTAACAGTGTGAGTAGGTACTGTAGGTCTTGACGTCTCGCCGACAGCGACGTCTTCAGAGACGGAGCTAGTTGCCCACAGAAGCAGGATCGGAGAAGGAATGCGCGATGGCCTGCAGTGATTCTGCGAAACCCTGGGAAAATCGAAATCAGAATGGCCGGATCGGGATTTGAACCCAAGTCCTCCCGAATGCGAGTGCGAAGTGTTGTGCCTCTGCGCCTCCTAGCCCAGTGTGTGTTAAGTGGACAGAGACCACGTTACGGTGTTTAGTAGTGGTTGTAGGCGAGTGTCTTCTAGTTTGTATTCAGTGCCAAAAATATGTCCATCGGCGTCAAAGTGTGTATATGCAGTGGATGGAGAGCTTCGGACGGTTCTTAACAGCGAGATCTTGGGAGCCGATGAGGTTGATGCGAAGGGAGTATGGAGCAGCGCCGGAATGCAAGGGCGTGGGAAACGGGATAGTCCCGAGTTAACCCGGCGACCGGCGGCATCGTCCGGCGCGATCCCCGCGTGCGAAAACCGGGAGTGATCCGTCCGGGAATCGAACCCCGTTCACCTAGGTGGAAAGTGGGTGCTCTATCCGCAGGGGTACCCCTAAATTGTAGTTATAGGCTTTTCGCTGTTAAATTAAGCACTTTTGAAATCAACCTTTGAAAAATGTTACTGGCCCTGGTTGCACATGTTTTAACAGGCGTACCGACTGGAGAGAGCCCAGTAAAGTTGGTAACGACGAAAGTAAAGTAGTACCATGTCTCAGCGATAAATTATAGTGTGTTAGGTAAATGTGTATTTGTGAATACTCAAATTATTTGTTTAGTTTTTATATTTTTAATGCATATACGTGTATTATTTAACAGACTTGTAATATATTTGCCTTTTATAATATTTTCATAATTTTACGTGACTGTTGCATGAATTAAGTGATCAGACCCATGGCAATGTTAATTTTACATACGGTGGAAGAATACACAATGTGCAGACAAGTAGATCTTAAACAGTACTTTCAAAAGTGCTTAGTTTAACGTGAAAAGACTATATAACGGCTGGGATCATTTTCCTCCGAACATTCATTTCTGAAATGTTAACTTAACAGCGAGGAAACTAAGTAAAGGCCCGTAGTTTTTATATAACGACATGAAAAACTTGCGGACATTGAAGGAAACGTCTCATCATACAAATGTGATGCAAGTTGTTGCGCGTGTTCAAGGATTTACGGAAGGTCAAGCAGGTCATTAATTTGCTTCTCCGAGCTATTATCTGCAGGCAGGAAAAGTTTCCTTGTCGCAAGAGTGTAATCTTTACATCTGGTATGCGTTAGACTCCACAGAGAAATAAATTTAAATAGTGCTTGTCCGGGTCTTCCTTCACTGTAACTTTTTTTTTTTCCTCTGGTGTTGATGTTGCGATACTTCATTTCATACCTCTTGCATAATGTCTATACATGTTTTTTGAAATGCTTTTAAGAAAATACGGGTGATGGGGAATTAGACCGACAAATTTCGTGAGGTCATTACTTATGCAAATTCAAACGGAAAATGTAAAGAACGCTCTATGCCTAAATTGAATATTGAGGGAGATATGGGCCCTTGAGAATCGACGTTTTACATTCTGTATTTGCAAATTCTCGGAAACCAAGAGAAACAAAATTAAAATTCTCCGAACATTGTTTTGTGTTATCGGGATCTTCAATCTAAGAGCAAACCCTCAAAGATTCCTACCCCCTCCCACCCCTCCTCGCCGGGTATTGTATACAACCGAGGTAACCACCCTCTTTTTGCAGATAACTCTTTTACCATCTGGACTCTCAGGACCTCATTGTTAAGAGCCGCCCAAATCTCTCAACTCAACTCGACTCAACTCTTTTACCGTCAGGAATTACGAACGATTGATGCTGGTTTATTGAACAGTGTTACATATAAAAAATGATCCTCTTGTTGCAACTGACTAGGACTCGTCGTGTTTGTGTAAAAGGCACACGAAACTTTCGGCAGCAGCGATACAGTTAAGGCGCTTCAGCAATACACACACTTCCTGCAGGGAATCGCGTGTTGACTGCCGCCAGAAACAAGCAGGCAGATTTTAGTACCGTGCGCTTATTAAGGTATGATACACGTTGTAGGTTTTAGAAATGTCCTTCATCGTCTGGGCAGTGGGCACAGCAGCATACTATACGCCCAGGCAGGTAGTATTGCCTCCGTGTTAGGCTATGAGTGCTGTTCACACAATGGCGTATATACCTATATTCACAGATTTGCCCCTGTGGCAAGCACAAA
Source organism: Clitarchus hookeri (assembly GCA_002778355.1). Taxonomy (NCBI): domain Eukaryota; kingdom Metazoa; phylum Arthropoda; class Insecta; order Phasmatodea; family Phasmatidae; genus Clitarchus; species Clitarchus hookeri. Next base: position 811,478 of record NQII01000433.1, read on the forward strand.
ATTGCAAACCTCGTTACAGATTTACACATGCGAGAACAGGGTAGATTCTCCCTTCTCCCAGCAACCTTGTACAGTCAAATACAAATATACAGGTCACAGTAACAGTGCAGGTGATTTCCGGCCTACACTTGAATTTGCTAGGTACGTAGGTATACGTGGTCACGCTTGTGACATGACTTGTTTAGGACACAACCAAAGACGTCTTACGTAAAAATTTTTTTCAAAGGTTTTATTTTAAAAAAAATGTAAAGATATCTTGAATAGACTATACTGATCTATTCTACGGCTTGGTTTCGCCTCGCGTGAACGTAAAGGGTGAGGTTGGAGCGCTTTAGTGTGGATCACGTATCTGTGCCCTGTCTGCTTTGTTGGTCGGCCCGTGCCAGAACAATTACTTCCTGCCCCCCCCCCTTCCTACACGCCCCTTCCGAGTTTATACCTGTTCCCGCTTGAAACACCAACCCCACCCCTCCTTTCCGCCTCAAAGTCTGCTCGCAGTCTAACAGGAACCCCTCGGGAAAAAAAATTACTTTGCCCATCACGCCGGACTGTTAGACCAACACCCCGCCAGAGCCGGCCGGCCAGGTATATGGTCGCGGTCGTTAAAAACAACCGCTTTCGCTGAAATCACTTCCAAACAAGGCGAGGGGAGAAAAATGGAGAGGAAACGACGTTTCGTTCCCAAGACGAGCGTGTGTGGGCACCGGAATAGTTTTTTTTTGTACCCGGAACCGACAGACGACGGGGACGTAACAGCGTCGAGGCGACGCCAGTGTATCCGGTGTATTTTACACACCGGAGGATTTCACCCTGTGCTGTTTATACTTCTGAAAGATAATACTTTGAGGGTGGCACGTATTTACTGACATTCAAAACAGTATATAATTGAGCAGCATGTATCCACCACAATCGTGCCAGACGATGCCTCTTGCCGGCGGATTTTCTCGGGGATCTCCCGTTTCCCCACCCTTTCATTCCGGCGCTGCTCCATACTCACCTCACTTCACTCTCATCGGCTCTCAAGACCTCGATGTTAAGAGCCGCCCAAATCTCTTCACTCATCACTATATCCACCACTACACTAAGAACAATTTCTGTTGGTTTCTTTATGTCCAAATACCGCCGCCGCATTAGTCTATAAGGGCTTCTCACGTTACACTTAGCTCTTCTGAAAGCCCTGCTTAAGACCGACTTAGTGTATTCTTCCACCATATGTCAAATAAACGCTTCCTTGAGCCAAAAGAAAATGTGAAATTATTATAAAAGTATATATTTTACACATTTGTTCATTATTATATTTGCTAGCATTAAAAAAACATGAAACAAAATAAATCACTTCAGTATTCACAAATGTTGACCTAAAACTTTTAATTCAACATTGAGAAACGGAACTACTTTCACTCCGTTGTTGCCAATCGGTGTGCTCACTAAATAGTGAAGAAATTTCGGTTGCTCTTAACATTGAGGTCTTGAGAGCCGATAAGGGTGATTGAGGTTAGTATGGAGCAGCACCGGATTGAAAGGGTGGGGGAAACAGGAGATCCCCGAGAAAACCCGCTGACAGCGGCATCTTCCGGCACGATTACAGCATGCTAAAATCCGGGAGTGGGGCCCGGCCGGGATCGAACTCGGTTCGCCTGGGTGGGAGGCGAGCAGGCTAACCACTCAGCTACCATGGCCACTGCCTGTTAAAGTATATGCAGGTAGGGGCAGTGACTTTTTCTACAGGTGATTTCAAAAGTGCTCATATAACCGTGAACGGCCAAAACTGTATACACCGGACACTTCACTTTACTATACCATTTCCATTAATGACTAGTAGTCAACCAATGTAGTGCTGAGTTGACTGATCCCCAATCATCGTGGCCGTAGGTATTTACGTAAGATGAGTTATAGTTGAACATACAAATTTTAGCGAATTTACAATGTATTTAATTTCAAGAAATTGTCTCTCTGATAGTCTGTACCATTGTCGCAGGATGCTGATAAAAATTAGTGAAACCTTAAATAGTGCGTGTTTTTTTTTCTGAAAAATAAAAAACCAAACTTTTTCAATAGCAGCGTATCCCGAGGTGCACCCGAGGTTAGTCTACTAAGTGTTAAACATGTCTGTCGCAGTAAAAAAATATAATTTCTTCAAACTTTGCAATGAACAATTTTTTTTTGTTTAAAACTGTACTACCATCAGTGTAGCCACAGAATAGATAAAGATAAAGAAATGAAATGAACAAGCGGTTTCCTTTTATTTTGGGCGCACTTTTTCCCTTATTAGTTATGTTAGGTTCTCTATCGGGCCTCGTGTCTGATTGTAACGAAAAAATTCTCTATTGGCTGGGCTTCCGGCTGGCAAGTATGTTACCGGGCGTTCCGACATTGTTGCTGGCAAGTGACGTCATTTTGCTGTATTAGCAGTATACACCATAGACTAATGATGAGGTAGACCACTTATTCGTCTTCTGCGCGTGCACCCAAAATTTACCTACCCCAATCACACACAACTGTCAAATTCGCATGGTCAACAGTAATGCACGTGTTTGTTTACATCTTAATTTTCAAAAGATAAGCACTTTTATATTAATAAAATACATTCACCAATTTGAATTAATCAAACTGCATTCCAAATTGGTTAGGGGAAGTATACAAAAGCCTCAAAGCACTTGTTTACATAAACAGTGTTTTAACATCAAATCCAATCCATGCCATTTTTGCTAGACGTATTGGCAGAGAAGCAGTTCAATGCTGGGACACGGAGACTGGTTGTGCGCAGCCAGCGAGATCGCTCTACCTCGTCTTTAGACCATGGTATAAACAGCTGTTTCACTTTTGTATTCTTGGCTATTCTGTGTCCTGACTTCGGAACCTCCGGGAATCGAGCCCGGGTCACCGTGAAAGTAAGGTTAATAAACTAAAGTTGTGATAAGCGATTAACCCTCCTCCTCCAGTCTCCTGAAGTGCCACGATCAATTTTACGATTGCAGATGTGGATAAATCAAGAAATTAATTTGCTGGCGGGTGAGCGTTCGTAATCATTTATACTGTCAACCGAATACGTACAAGCAGAATAATCCTGCGCGAACACAATCGAGCGTGAAGCTAGTCCAGCAGCCAATGAACGGGAGCTTTCTTTACTAATTGTATGCACAGAAGCGAGGGGGCAATACGGGCGACATTAACTCGCAAGCCCAGCGCCTCATCGCTCCTACGCGCAACGTGCGCAGTGTTTCCGTCAGTGCGTTGTACCATACAAATCAGATCTGCAAGAGCTGAACTTAATTACGACGATGAAAGCCCACGGATTTAAATACGTCAATATAGTTGTACTTTTCTCCTAACTCTCAAGGAAACTGCGCAGGCAAGCTTTAAAAGTGCATTTTTTAATTACCATTTACGGATTTTTATTTAAATACACTTAATATATTATAAGCAAAACCTTACAGGTGTAGGTAAAGGTTTTTTTTTTTTAATTTTTTCAAGCAAAAAGTCTTATTCCCAGAATATTTATTTAATAAGATGTGCGTAAATGTGCTAACAACTAATTATATTTAAAAAAGAATGACTATTAACTATTAAATGCAAATGTGACTGAACGGGCTTACTTTGAGTGACCAGATAATTTCACCTAATTTTTAGTCTTCACCAATTAAGAAAATCTCTTGCTCGACTTCTGGTAGAGTGGAGTGGACAGATCTGGGCTGCTCTCAACATCGAGATCTTGAGAGCCGATGAGGGTGAGGCGATGTAAGGAGCAGCGTCGGAATGCAAGGACGGGGTAAACGGGAGATCCCCGAGAAAGCCCGCCGACCAGCGGCGTCGTGCGGCACGATTCCCACGTGCAAAAATCCGGGAGCGACCCCGCCGGTGGAGCCGAGTAGTCTAACCACTACACCACCGCGGCCCCTCTCGACTTCAGAAGACAGCCTTACACCAACAGGCAGGTGCAGCAGTGGCTGTGTGTCATTGCCTTATGCACAGCGTTAGTCAAAAGCGAAAGGGTGAGCGACATAATTTATGTAGTATTGTGAGCACTCGTAATTTCGTCTATTATAAAATTTTTCACCTTACGGGCGGTTATGGCAGCTGTGAACCGAAATTCTCGCGATGATAAAGAACTGTTTCGAAACGTAGATAGAATACATTTCAAATGCACGTATAAGAATGGCGGAGGGAGGCAGTTTTTTTCCGCGCCGCGGCAAAGATCGCGTATCGGCGTTCGAATTAAGTGTTCAGCTGATAACGTGTCGTCCGGTGCAAGATTTATGTAGTAGTCGCGCGCCGAGTCATTATCTCCCGCGATGCCCACAATGCCGACTGGTAATTTGCTTGTCATTCCAGCACTCCCGGCGTAGTGATGGATGGCGAGAATTAACAGTTCGCAACCTCGCCATTTCCCGTTTACACCAATCGTCCCCCCCCCCCCNCATATCCTCCCTCAGATTCTTCAACAACGTTCACTGACTGTGCTGCAAATACCAGCGTTGAATGAAACTTCAGGCGCATATGATGAAACCAAAAATAACTTATTCCATTCAATAGTGTTTCCTCTCGGCAGTAAGGACAGGAAAGCATTTCGCTCGCGTTTTAAACGACCTGGATGCTAGACTCCACGATCATATATGTTTCCTAATAGGCCGCGGTAGTTTAGTGGTTAGACTATTCGCCTCCCACCTAGGCGAACCGGGGTCGCTCCCCGGATTTTCGTATGTGGGTATCGTGCCGGACGATGCCGCTGGTCAGTGGGTTTTCTCGGGGATCTCGCGTTTCTCCCACCCCCTTCATTCCGGTGTTGCTCCATACTCACCTCAATCTCCCTCATTGTCTGTCAAGACTTCGCTGTTAATAGCAGGCCAAATCTCTTCACTCACTCCATACTTACCCTAAGCGGGTCTCAAGACCTCGGTGTTAAGAGCTGCCAAACACACTCATCTCTTACGTGTTTCCGAGGCTCAGCTTTCTGTTCATTGGCTGCTGACCCAGTGTATAGGGATGTTTTACATCAGACCAGGTGGCACGGGATTCGCTACTTGTTTCCTTGCATGTCTGTTATTGGCTCAGAGTTCACCTGGGCGTGTCTAATAAACTTGGTACAATCACAAACTTAACAGAAATGTACACGATGTTCAAAATCTAACTTGTCCTAAATGAATTCGCGAAATTTCGCAATCTTTACTCATGAGTGATATTTCAGGTGTTTTTAAGTTTAAGGCTATTATGAACTAAATCGAAATTAGTTTTTTTAAGAAAATCATTCATAGGAACACTTGTTTTTCGCAAAAATATTCCCTGCTTAGTTGTATCTCAAAACACTTAGCTCTCAGATCCCCTTTCGTGTTTGAACAATTTTTTTATTACGCGTCTTAGGTGTTTTCTAGCGAATCATAGGCTTTAATTACAGTAGTAATTCAATTATGAATGGCTCGGTCAAGGAAGAAATTTATTTTTCACGTCTATAGCGGCAAACGACAGAAAGAAAGCTGGAGATGTGCGAGTAGGATATCGAGGTCTAGCCTGCGTGTAAATATTTTCGTGATAGACAAAGAGTAGAAACGTATAGAGATGCGAAACGGCGTGTAGGTTCCTTTGATGTAGGCGTACCCATTTTCTGGATTGGCTGCGCGAGCCTCTGGAAACGGGCCTTCCGTATGACTGGCTACTTCATGCTGTGAAAAATTCCTCATTGGCTAGGCTGCCAGCTGGCGAGAAGGTTACCACGCTCTGATTGGCGAACGGCGTTCTAACATGTTGCTGGCCAATGACGCCATTTTGCTGTCGTGTGCTGCTGGAGTTCGCGGTGTAAGCAACTGTTTCGCCTCTGTATTCTTAACCCTTAGAGGAGTATGGAAGAATACACTCAGGGCCACGTTTATACGGAAATGTCACTTTTATAGTATTACTGTTTCACTGGACTTTATCGGAATATGTGTAAAAAAAAAAATCACAACTATAGCCTATTCGCGGTTTCTTCACTATTTTTTAATCAAATCTTTGAAAAATCGCCCCACGTACGTACGACGGGTTTGGTTGTCTCCTAAACATACCATATATCGCCAGCGTTTTATACTCGAGTTAAAAATAAATGCAACTTATTTTTTGGTAAAATTTAACTTCTACTTATATTTCATATACCCATATAACTTATAATATTTCATTTTTAATTATAATGTATAAAAACAGGAAGATAATAGATACGTTAGTAACGCTTACTAAGAAATATGTAGTTTTCATGCAAAATATTATTACACGGGGTGCGCACAAATGCGGTCCGTTGTCCCTTTGGTGTAATTTTCTAGACTAGGTGTTAAGCTTTGGCTGTATGAGGCGGAGGAATATCTTAGTAGTAAAACTTTAGCAGGGCTTCAGAAAAGTTGGAAGTAACAGGGAATGGGCTGTACTCTACATTTCAGTTGGTAAAAATAACACTTTTTTTTCTCAATAATTTCTTGAATGAACACGGTTGTTGTTAAACCTTGTCACATCTAACGAGACAAATAGACTCCATTGGCCGACGGTCAGCCAACAATAAACGTTGCAGGGTAAAGTAGGCGTGATGGTGTGGCCAGAACCAATAGGACGATGGTACGTGGAAATACAGAGACCGCAACACAAGTGATATGGCTGTAATAGGGAATGTAGGTATAGCTCACTTCAACCTTTGTCTTCACTGCCCGTAAATCTTTTCCGTCCTCAAGTTAAGGCTCCCGCCAACCTGGAGCTTTTATCTTGCGTTTGAGGCTGAGAGGCGAGGGAGCGATAAGGGCGACACTGCCACGCGCATCAAGTGCGCCATCGTCACTGAGCGCAAAGCTCTGAGAGGACGTGCAGTGTCCTCGTCGCACTGAGTGAACCAATGGGACTTTCAGCGGTGACCGTATTATTTTATTGGTGGAAAGTCTGTAGGAAGTTTCAATGCAGGGACCTTGAGTAGCTTTGTATGTGTCAGGCACGTATATTTTGAGATACAACGCTTTGAAAAAGCAGTTTTCAAACCATCTTTGATTACTCTAAAATGGTGTTTCTAGTGTGCGTGACGTCTTTAAAGCACTCAACAGCCCTCGTCTGACGTGTGTGTTCTTTTCCTAGAACGGAGCATTGGACGCACGTTTAATAGTTTCGCAGAAAAACGTAAATTACTAACACCCTGGAACGCAGTTCAATAATCGGGCAGGCGGCAGCCTCAAGGGTTCTGTGCTGTAGACCACCAGTCTGAAAGAGTTAAAAGCGATTTAATTTACCTACAATCTTAAAAAGTTGAGAATTGTTGGCTATTTGCAAATTTTCCCGTTGTTGATTTGTTCAGTCACGCTATTTTATTTTATCCTGACATTAGCTGGGCTTGGCGTCGCGAGTTCGATTTCCCCAATAAGGAAACTTGTTCACCAGAGAAAATTGGTTACAGCAGAACGGCGGTAGTCCTCTCGGCAACGTTCTCGCTACTATGCATGTTCGGTCACGATTTTATTTGAACTTCTAGGTTTCACAATCTCGTAATTTTATAATTTTTTTTTTTCACTTCCGCTGAACTTGTGTTGGTGCAATAAGATTCTTGCGTCTCGCTGCAACTGAACTACGTAAGCTGGATTCAACAATTCACTGGGGAAAACGCGTTGGTATTCACATTGCCAACATTTGTTGTTGTGGATACAAAATTATTTACTTTAATTTCGTAGCTTAAAAAAAAATTCTGTGACTACAAAAAGAACTTGGCAGAGCGACGTTCCTACAAAATATTTTTCTCTGTGTGTTCTCTGGAAAGAAACCGAAACTTGGGTGTAGACTGACTTCACAGAATACACTGTAACCCTGTTAAGAAGTTCCCACTTAAGAAATTTTCCTGCTTAATAAGTTGAATAATTTTGCATCTTGTCTACGTGCACATATGTAATTTTACCATTTTAAGAAGTTTTCCTGGTTAATAAGCATTATTTTTTTCAGTCCCTTATAAAATGTCTTAACAGAGTTTTACTGTAGTAATTTTTTAGGAGTGAAATAACGTGGTGGTTCCTTTGTGCCGATCGACTGCGTGCCATATCAAATGGGACTCTCATCTATTTGTCTGTTTCACTCTGTGACATCTTATTGGTTCGGCAAGCACAGAGTAGGTCTATGTCTAAGAGACCAATTGAAAACGAATCCACGTAATATTGCTAATAATTTTTGGCCGTTCTGCTGACGCGTACGGCTGGTGTTCAGGATAAACATCACAGCTTGGTTTCTGTATATTTCGTCATTCTGCGCTGGAGCCTCGTTGTACATATTTCTGGCCATACGTGTGATCACGTGCTTTAGGTTCACAACTGTCGTTTTCGTGACTGAACGAACTGAGGCCAATAGCAAATTGCGCAAGAAAATAATTATATTTTTGCATGCGCCTGAAACGGAAGATGTTATTAACATTCCAGCTCCAAGTAATAACATTAAAAAAATATATCTTACAATGCACATTCTGCAGACCATGTTTAGTGTGTTCCCTTTCGTGTATTTACTTTCATACTTTAGCGCTGCAGATCTCCACAAGTTCTCTATTTAATTTAGGACATACTAACAATAGGCTGTTCACGGTAAAGTGGGTGCTTTTGAGGCCCTAGTTACTTATTCCTTTCAGCCATTCTTTATCTTCTAACCACCTTTTGAGATAAATATTGCCATGTAAGTAATAACCGCAGTGGGTATATTCCACCGCACTCGGAAGTTAATGTTTAAGTACACAATAAAATATTTTATTGGCCATTATTCCAAATGAGATGGCTTTCAAAATCGCTCACTTTACCCTGAATAGCCTATAAACGCTTGAATTACTGCAGACTAACTAACACGAGATTTAGTCCTCGTTTTACTACACTTTGATTACTAACCCAGAATCGTCCAGGGCACAGAATACATAATCTTACAGAGGTGAAATTGCATGGTGGTTCTGTTGACACGAGCGTACCTGCAAGCTGATTGACTGCGCGAGATTTTGGAACGTGCCTTGTGTCTGATTGGCTGCTGCGTACAGCCCACTTACCCTATTGGCTCCCGCTGACTGGCGAACGACGTTCCGACATGTTGCTGGCCAGTGACGCCATTTTGCTGGCGTGTGCGGCTAGAGTTCGCGGTGTAAGCTGATGTTTCACTTCTGTATACTTAAGGTTCTCGCCTACCTGGAGCTTATCTCCGCGTTTGAGGCCGATAAGGGCGACACTGCCGCGCGCATCAAGTGCGCCATCGCCACTAAGCACAGGGCTCTCTACTGGCGTGCAGTGTTCTAGTAGCACTGCGTGTGCCTATGGGACTTTCAGCGCTGACCCCAATATCTCATTGATGGAAAGTCTGCAGGAATGTTCAATGCAGGGCCCTTGACAAGTTTTGTATGTATCCGACACGTATATTCTGAGATGCAGCACTTTGAAAAAGCTTTTCTTTTTTGTGCTATAAATGTTTTTTTAATGTGCGTGGGGCCATGTTGTCGTGGTGGTTAGACTACCCGCTTCCCACTTAGTCGAACCGGGTTTGATTCCAGCCGAGGACTCTCCCGGATTTTCGCATGTGGGAATCGAGACGGACGATGCCGCTGGCCGGCGGGTTTTCTCGGGGATGTCCGGTTTCCCCCGCCTCTTCATTCCGGCTCCGCTCCATGCTCACCTTGCTTCGCCCTCATAAGCTCTCAAGACCTCGCTGTTTAGAGCCGCCCAAAACTCGTCTTTCACTCACTCACTCAAATGTGCGTGACGTCTTGTTGAAAGCATTCAACAGGCCTCATCTGAAGTGTGTGTTATCTTCGTAGATCAGCACATGGGAAGCGCGTTTAATAGCTTTGTTGAAAAACATGTATTTCAAACACTCTGCAGCGCAGTTCAAGCTCCAGGTAGGCGGGAACACCTAGTATGCGCCGACAATGGGGTCGCCCTGGTCGCGAGTACATAACCCCCGTTATACGGCTCACGCCTAGGATGTANGGGGGGGTGGAGATTCCTTACTCGGCATTGGCGGAATAATATTATGGTTATAGATTCATAATTAGCGGGGCGAACGGTTCATTTGGAGTGCTCCGCAGTGCGGAATCGTTAACTAACGAATAACAAACACGCCCCGTGTTCAAACGTAACTTTCAGTCAGGGCAAGAATAACAGAATAATTTGTTTCCTGTTCGGTACAGCCAGTCCGTGAGAAAACTGGCGCCCCCCAACCGTTGAACCACCACGCAGAGAAAACTGGTAAATGATCTACGCGATAATTCTCACTGCAATGTGTATTTGATTTTCAAACGACGTTTATGCATCACTTTAACCTGTTCTGCCCCGAGTTAATTTACGTTATGAAGTGTTCTAATCTTACCAATTTTTTTAATGGGTGCTGTACTTTTGTCGAGCGTGCTTCTCGTAACTAGTGAGCCACGCACTGCGTGTTCGTTGATGTTGGTATTGGTCATTTACAAATTAGAGGCGCTGAAACATCAACAATCAGTATTCCCACAAAGAAGACTGCCAGAACACTAGCACTGATTCGTTATTGTGTACAGAGCCAACCATAAGTATAATTCACGTGCAACACGTCCTCGACCATGGACGCGGGGACATAGAACTTATTTTCCATGTTTACCACCAACATTACTCTCGACAAGCCGGTAAGTGTTGACGACTTCAAAAAGCGTACAGTTACTGGCAGGAAACTGTACTTGTAAAGGTTACTTTCCAAAGCGTCCAGCTGACGTTGGACCTGCTATAGACGTAACAATCATTTGAATGGGCGAGCCGGTTTAACTCTCGACCGGTTTTTCGCGCGATTCAGTATTTTCTTTTTTCTTCGCGATACTGGTTGAAATAGCCAAATAAACAGAAGCAAAACAAGCGTGTGCATTCCACACTGCGTGTGCTGCACGAGCCAGGAAAATAGCCTCGGCATGAAGTCATTCATCATTCAGTGTGTCGAGACGAACTTGCGGGACACCAGCCGAACCAATAGACAAAGTCCTCAACACGTTGAATTAAAAGTGTTACGTAAACATATGTGGAAACTGATATTATTTATATTGCGTTGTCTTTGTGTTTTTTTTTATAATTATAAGAGTAAGAATTGTGAAATTTAAAAATATTTGTTTTTTAATAATTTTACAGTTTCACTTAACCGACGTATGAATAAAGTGATAAAGCTCATGGCAATGTTAATTTTGCATGTGGTGGATGAATACACGTTGTGCATACAAGTAGATCTTAAGCAGGCCTTTAAAAAGTGCTCAGTTTATCGTGAACAGCCTTTACTAACATGGGCAGCAGCTAATTAACACAAAGTTTAGGCACAGAATACAGAGATGAAACACTCAAAGATATCAGGAACTCCAGTCGCATATCCCAGCAAAACGCGAATCAGCGTATGGTTACCAGTTCGCCAGTCGGCAGCCCAGCCAATAGAGCACCTTTGACAGCATGCAGTGACCAGTCAGACGCAAGGCCCGTTCCTAGAGACTCGCGCAGCCAATCAGAGAATGGACACGTCCACATGATTTCGTTTCTGTGTGAGTGAAGAGTGAGTGAAGGGATTTGGGCAGCTCTTAATATAGAGATCTTGAAAGCCGATGAGGGCGAAGTGAGGCGAATATGGAGCAGCGCTGGAATGCAAGGGTGGGGGTAACTGGGGATCCCAGAGAAACCCCACCGATCGTCCGGCACGATTCCCACATGCGAAAATCCGGGAGCAATTCCGCCGGGAATCGAACCCGGTTCGACTAGGTGGAAGGCGAATAGTATGACCACTACACCATCGTGGCACCCTTCGTCTATGCGTACTTATCTACCCTGTCGCTGAGGTTTTGCTAAACAAAGTACTGTGGAGTTACTATCATACAGATCACTGAACCCGCATGACATGGGCCGAAAGAACTAGCTGGCTTTGTGCCAAGTCATGATGCCGTTTTCATTTCCGTTTTTACTCTGCCATCTCCCTCCCCTGCCTGCCCCCTCCCCTCCCCACCCTCTCATGATTCTGCCATCAGTTCGTGAATATTCATAGTCCTCCCCGAACCAGTCGCACAAACTGTCGGTGATGCGACAACATTAGGGGGACCNTGAGTGAAGGGATTTGGGCAGCTCTTAATATAGAGATCTTGAAAGCCGATGAGGGCGAAGTGAGGCGAATATGGAGCAGCGCTGGAATGCAAGGGTGGGGGTAACTGGGGATCCCAGAGAAACCCCACCGATCGTCCGGCACGATTCCCACATGCGAAAATCCGGGAGCAACTCCGCCGGGAATCGAACCCGGTTCGACTAGGTGGAAGGCGAATAGTATGACCACTACACCATCGTGGCACCCTTCGTCTATGCGTACTTATCTACCCTGTCGCTGAGGTTTTGCTAAACAAAGTACTGTGGAGTTACTATCATACATATCACTGAACCCGCATGACATGGGCCGAAAGAACTAGCTGGCTTTGTGCCAAGTCATGATGCCGTTTTCATTTCCGNGTTGCGTGCAGTAATTACTTTCCCGCAATAATTAATTTCGGCGGGGCAAATAACAGGTTCCCCCGGTAGCGCCGCAGCGGTGCGCGCGTTTGCCCTCGTGTAGCTTCGTTATTGAGGGATTGCAACGCCCGCGGGTCACTCCTGAAGCTGCGCGCCACCTGCGGCTGGCGGGGACGGGTAACTGCACTCCACTGAAGGCTGCTCACGGTCAAGTGAGCAGTTTTTAAAGCAACCTTTGAAACAATTTTCTACCCCTACCTGGCACGAGCCCAGTTAAGTTGGTAACGACGAATGNGTGAGCAGTTTTTAAAGCAACCTTTGAAACAATTTTCTACCCCTACCTGGCACGAGCCCAGTTAAGTTGGTAACGATGGTAACGACGAATGGAAAGTAGTTCCATTTATTAACGTCGAATAAAAAGTGTTAGGTAGACGTTTGTGGATACTGAAATAAATTAACGTTCTTACTGTCTTAGCGTCTCAAGTTCTCCGACCGAGTTTAGTTGATTTCAAGAAAAGTTAACTTATATTTAACTATCTCGAACAGTAATCATCTTTATCCACGTTTAAACATTGTTTTTTTTTTTTTTTAGTTAATCAAGATTTGCCTAAGTCGGACAGATTATTAAAAAATTTTATTGATATTGATAGAGCGACTGAAGGTCATTTAGGTTGTTTGATGTTTCTTTCCTCCCTTAGTAAAAGTTTGTAAGGAAGGGTATAGGGAAATTAATCTAAGGAATATTCTTCAGTAATTCATTGGCTTAATTAAGGCACACTATCTGTTGATTTCGTTAATACACATTACAGCATATTCTAAAATATTTGTTTTCCTGATTAGATGTCCAAGTAAATGCACTTATACCTTCAATTAATTATTTTATTTGAGTAGTGATAGAGTGTATTGTGTCCTATTTGAAGTGTTTTTTTTTTGTGAATATGTGTGTAAGGGTTATTGAGGATTTGACGAAGCATACTCTTTGAAAAGAGGTATTTATCCTGGAATTGCTAAGGCGCCCAATAAAAAAAAATCAAAAGCAGAACGAGCACATATATTTATTTATTATTATTTCAAACCATTTTATTAATATTTAAGTCTTATGAACGTAAATCACAGTAGAATAGTTCGCAGGGAAACAACCACCGCATTTCGAAATTTTAGATTTTATTTTTGAGGACCCTTCCACCCAGAGTAATAACCAAAGCATTTTTTTTAAATTCAAATATGAAGTTTATATCCATAGGAAAATCCTTGACCACAGCCTCACTGTTTCAAAGTTTCCTTACTCTAATAACAAGGTACTCGTTTTCCTAAAGAAGGGAAACAGTATTACCAATCAGACTCCCACAGATTACATACAAGAAAACATTAGGAACTTGTTCTACCTTAAGTAGTTGTAAGTGTTTTGAAATAAAATAATTTAAATAATCTCAATTTCCATAAACGCATATTTCCACTAAATAGTCTATGTAGGCAGAAAGTCGTGCTATATTGTCTTTTTAATTCTTACATGAATGTTATCACAGCGATTGTACCTGGAGTTTATTATAATTATGTATATATTAATAACAACCAGTACCAAAAATACAGTCACCTTCATGGCATATAAGCATGTTTGTCGAAAATATATCGGTATTTATTCTCAATTGTCAGACTGGGCTACATATTGGCAGCAAATAGAATTTTCAGGAAAAATGAAGCTTCCATCATTATATTTGAATTACCTAAAACATTTTCTTTTTTTCTTTTCTGCTTTTGTATCAATGCATGGACAATCTGATGTTTTTTTTTTCTACTGAGCATTGTATTAGTAAATCTCCTTAGACAAACATTCAAGTTACGTAGCCTAAATTACACAATGAAATTGATCGTACAACTATTAAAAACTGTGATAAAATAGTAATAAATGGTCTGAAGAAAACGGTTACGGTAAATACTACTACTTTATAAAGGTCAGCATTTGTTATTTTACATGAAGGCTTTAATAACTGGACGTTTTGCTAAGACAGTTCTAGGCTAGGCCTTTATATCCTTCTCTTTTCCACCAGTTGCTCTATAAAGCAACATCAAGCAAGGTAGCGTTACGACATGGTTCATTAAATAAATGTACATAATTAATTGTGAAGTGCCTTCTTTGTAAAGAAACCGTGCACATATTAAGTAAATTGGCGGTAAAAATTACCAGCATTTTGGTGCTAAAGGAACTCGAGATTTATGACTCTGAGACTTAATAAACTTTAATTATACCCTTGGGCGCTAAGAGTTCGTGTAAAATCTTGCCACAACTCGTTCGCCATTAACGAAACGCTTGTTTTGCACGACTTGCGTCGGTTTTACTTCCACCGCACGGATATGCTCTCTACTATTTGTATTCCAGTCAAAGTAAGGGCTACTGAATGTTGTCATTACGCTAATGCGAACCGGATCTACGGCCATAATAAAATAATTGACGAAAACATCATTTTTCAGTTTACATGCATGTTTGCAGAGCTGCAATGTTGATAACGTCTGCTCATATAGTCCATTCACGGTTACTTCCAACATTTCTGAAAGGGCCGCGGTGGTGTAGTGGTCACAGTACTCCGTCAAGGCGAAGCGGGTTCGATTCCCGGCAGGGTCACTCCCGGATTTTCGCATGTGGGAATCTGGTTTTCTCGGGGATCTCCCGTTTCCCCCCCCCACCCTTGTATTCCGGTGCTGCTTCAGACCTCATCGATGTTAACAGCCGCCCAAATCTCTTCACTATCTCATGCCGCTGGTCTGGAGGGCGGGAGTTTCTGGGTTCGAATCCTAGGTAAGGCATGGCTGTTAGTTTAAGTTAGGTCATAAGTTAGTTTATAAGTCGTCCCCTGATAAGCCTTCAGGCATTACACCGGGGAACGGTAATAAGCCCTTTCAAATCCAAATCTTCACTCTCCAACTTTTCTGAAGGTCTACTAAAGTTCTACTTCCAGGATATTCCTCCGCCTCATGGAAACAAAACTTTACCAAATCTAGAACTTACACCAAAGGGACAACGCGCCGCATTTGCGCTTTAATAACATTGTGCATAAGAACTATTTCTTACTAGGCATTACCAAAACATCTATTTTCTCTCTGTTTTTATTAATATTAATGAAATATTATAATTTACATATATAATAAGTTAAAGTTAAAAACGCTTGTGATACATGCCATATCTAGTAAACACTCGAAGACGTCATAAGTGTGGTGATTTTTTTTAAGGTTTGTTTCAAAAAGTATGAAGATACTGCGAATAGACTATAGACTTTTTTTTTTTTGCAGTGGCTACAAAAATGTTGTGTTCACCACAAAATGATTTCGCACGTTGATTAGCAACAAAACATTTTGTGGTTGCCACAAAGAATTTTTTCCAGTGATAGTTGCCAAACTATTAATTAGTAGTGACACCCAAATTCCGCGAAAAAAAATTTCCGCGCACGTTAGAATTCCATACCTTACGGCTATAGTAGCAGTTTTCTTTTGATTATTGATCGCGTGTCTTGATAAAACATTTTCTTACTGGGCTGGCCAATCAGAATTAGGTTACTCCTGTAGTGTGCGTCTGTGATTCGCGAGCAGACACCTGAGACACACAACACGTACATAAACTGATCAAGAAAAAAGATCTGAGGTAAAGTGTTATGAAGTACAACTGGTCATGAAATCTTTTCGCGAAATCTGGGTGTCCATAACTATCAGCATTGAGCTCCAAAATCTGAGTAGCATTAGCCTTTTTTCAGAGGGAAGTGTTGTGTGTGTGTGTGTGTTCGGCTCGGTGCACCTTGCAGCACGCCGCATCACTAAGTTAGTGTTTCGCTTTGTTCTAGGTAAGTCGTGAGAGGCTCTGAACGGCATCGCAGGTGCGTGTGACTGTCACGCCGCCATGACGTTCCGTTGCGTGCCTGCGTTCCAGCCGCTCGGCGGCGACTGCAGCGCGCCCTGGGTGAGTCTGCGATGACGTCACGCTCCCCTCCCCCCAACCACTCACTAACGAAAAAGAAAAACATTCTTTAAGGGGGAGGGATAGAAATCATTATGGTGTCACCAATTTTTGAGGCTGTAACCGAATTCACTTGCCCTTGATCCCTTCAGTACCCACAATTTCACACATTCCCTTGATCCATTCGTGACGAAGCAGGTACAATTTCAAACGCCCATCTTAGATTCGCAATTTGCAACGCATATACGAAAAAAAAAAAATTAATCAACTAAACGCATTCCTAAAGTTTCCTAGGTTTGTTTACGAACAACAGTGTCCAGAAGGAAGAAGCTTGCAGAACTGTTTAAAATAACTGGAAAATAAAACTTACCGTGTATGGCGTGTAAAAGGGACATCACCCGTGCCCTTGGTTGAAGGGGGCATTCAAGGGTGCATCTGTACCCTTACCGAGAATCCTGACAGTGACCAGTGTGACGTCACGGCGTCGATGCATTTTTATAGAGCACGAAGCCAGTTAAGGGCTCTTGGCAATCGAATTCGGATACAGCCCGAGTCATAAAATGTATTTAGCATTCGTTATTGCAATTACTTTTTGACAAGATATTGACACTTAGACGATTGAATAACTGCAATACCAGTGAAGTATCTTTTATTTGTTCGCCATGTGGTATAAAATTTGAAATTATTATTAATTACCATCTGTTTCTGAGAACGACTGCAAAATATATAGTAGTACAGTAACTCAGACGATAATTATCTCTAAAGTATAATTAAGTAATGATATAGGCACTAACAAGGCCACATTTTCAAAAATTAATCACAAATATAAATAATGATGCAAAATAAAAAAATCGAGATGGCGCATAACAGTGACTTGTATAGAAGAACCGAAACTGTATTGTTCACTGCACTTGTTCAGCAGGTCGAATTCGTTGTTCGTTTTCCCTCAAGCATTTAAATTAGTGACCAATGACAGCACGGCAGTAGGTGTTGTTTACGTGAAACTTATATTTACGGTTACAAGCTGGGTTAAAAAATATATATATTAAAAGGGCAACTCTTTATCATCATTAAGTCATGCCATTCTTCAGGGCAGCCATTTTTTGGTAATGTTTTTTTGAGGTTGGTGGTTCTCTTTGTAAACTACATGTAAATAGGGCATACTTATCAGAGTTTTCATTAACTGGAATTAAAATTACTGTACATCGTAAATACAAAAGCCGTAGTCTGTGTCCGCGATCGGAGGTTACTGCATAATTCTTAAGTCATCATTTTCCAACTGTGGGGTGTAGACCCACCTTCAGAGTCGCGTGCGTGCGTAGGCCGCCGAGTCTCAGAGTCGCACGCCTGCAGAAGCCGCGGTGCTGCCCATAGAGCAGACATTGAGCAGTGTGTGTATGCATGCATCGCAAAGTTCGGAAACAATTTTCGTTAACGCATTCTCATATTATCTGTGTGAAAACATGGATGGAATTCTTACTCTCTGCCGATCTTTAGTCTACATTCGCCTCATCAAGTTCTTGTTATGTGGTACTGTAATTATGGAAATTCCTTCACACGTTACGATGTATGCAAGTTTTTACAACAAACGCAATTTCACAAAGCGAGGCAAGGTTAACTAATAAAATTTTGTTTTCGGAATGTCTATCGAGTTTCCTGTAAAGAGGTGTAAAGTATCTGACGGAACTACTACTTTATGGTCAATATAACTGTCAAAAACACGTCGTTCGGATTTGTCATGAGTTAAGTACATGCTTTGCAATTTTTATATACTTCCTTTGAGCGAGTTACTAAGCAACAAGGACGTCTTCGCGATATGCCAAATATTTTATAAGAGAGCAGATATGTTGGAAAACCACAACAAACGCCACCTTCACTTTTTAAATCACTTGATTTCAACAGCTAGAAATTCGCAAGCCAATGTGTGCAGAAGACGAAAATCACAACCTAAAGACTGTTCACGGTTAATTGAGCAATTTTGAAATCAACATTTGAAATATGTCACTGCCCCTACCTGCACGCTGATTTGCATGCTCCCCCAGTAAAATTGGCAAAGTGTTACTTAAACATTTGTGAAAACTGAAATTATTTATTTAGCATTCTGTATTTTTTTTAATGTATTAATAGATTTTTTCAAATAGCCAATTTGGCTAATGGCTTTGTATAGTAATTATAAGTAACTTCCTGTAACACCTTACCAAAATTACATATCCGAAAATGATAAGACCATTCAGCTATTAGTTCTCAAACCTGCCACTAAAGCGGATTAAATTTTTAAAAAATATCAGGAAAACTAACTTTTATGATAGAATAAATATGTCAGTTAAGTTTGCGAATTTAAATTGTTACGTTATATCTAATTGTTTCCACATTGTTTTTTAGTAAAACTTTTATTACTTACAATCTGGCGCGTGTCTTAAGAGCGTACGAGTTCAATTTTTTTTTATAGATTATTCGAAAATAGACTGGAGAAATATTACATTTTTATGAAAGCAAACAAGCAACAAAATAGGAAGGATAAAGGTAAAAGAATACTTAAGATATAATACTATAAATATTAATGATTTATCTTATGTGGTAATCTAATTAACTACATGTTCACATTTTTACCCGTAATAGTTCTTCCTTTGATTTAACCGTAATGTATAATTACCTTCTTTTCATTTTTGTAAATTTACAATCCGGAAAGCTTGTGAAAAATTGTATTAGTTAAGTATCGAAGTAAGTACACGCTCATTTTTTATTATGCCCAACAACTTTGCTTGCAGATGAAATATAGTTTCTTCACGGTGATAAATGCTTAAAAGCCATCACAAACTTTTGTAAATAATAATTTAATGTTTCAGAACGAACATCAGTAAGTTATTAT
>NQII01000433.1:830806-868182 GCA_002778355.1 Clitarchus hookeri
TATAATCGCACACTGGTAAAAAATAACTGCTGTAGCCGCAAAATATTGCAGGATTTCGCCCTGTCAAACTTTTAAGAATATAAAATATTACGCAACTACAAAAAAAAATTTCTTTGTGATTGCAAAACACGGCTTTCTTTCTGTTATCAGTCCAAAATAATTCTCCGATCACAACATATAATTTCATTAAAATTTGGAAGAAGTTCTGCATTTCTTTGCAGTGCAAGTGTGAATTTACTTTTCCCTCTTTCACAGCAAAAGTGTATTTATTTAAGAAATCTGCAATTTATAACAAATACTTTAAAAAGTCTTTCATTAAGTATAATATTTGTTGCCAACTTTGTTTTGGAACGAAATACTTTTATTGTATGTGTATGGTAAGAACGTGTCTCATGTTTACTCTAAAACAACTTCAGTCACATCTATAACACAGCCTTCACCACNTATGTGTATGGTAAGAACGTGTCTCATGTTTACTCTAAAACAACTTCAGTCACATCTATAACACAGCCTTCACCACTTCCCTTTCTCTCTCACACCTTACGTCTTGAAGCCATTACAGTTTCCGTCAATGGTATAGTTGCGTGCAGTTCTCGTAATTTCCGCCGGCTTTACTGCTCCTCTGTTATTGCTTACGTCCGGAGTAGATCCAGTCCCGCTAATGGTTTCCCCCTCACGCTCACTGGCCACGGGACAGACGTAAACCGAGACGTGTTTGTTTTAGCACGCGGGTGCTACAGANTTTCCCCCTCACGCTCACTGGCCACGGGACAGACGTAAACCGAGACGTGTTTGTTTTAGCACGCGGGTGCTACAGAATGCTTGAAGAGTACAGAAGTGAAACAGCCGTTCGTATCGCGAAGTCGAGCGGCACGCGCCAGCGGAACGGCTTGCCTGGCCACGCGACATGTCGGGAAGCCGTTAGTTAAGCAGCGTTTGGTGGCTTTGTTATGGCATCACTTACCTATAAACTACTCCAGACATCGCTGCACTTTGTGCCGGGCCGCTGCCATCCCTCCGTCTTTCTACCTCGCCCTCCTCCGTAGGTCGAGGACGACCGCTAATTCGACCAAGGGGGTGATGTTATGGCTGCTACAGCGCTCTGGGAGGTACTTCCACACATGAGGAAGGCAGCGCTGGGGCTGTTTAGGAAAACATTTTGTGAAAACGAGGGCAGGTGGCCGGAATATAAGTGCAGTCGACGTAAGGTCGCGGATCGCTTGTCCGCGGAGCTCGCGGGACGACNTTAACGTCCCTCAGACGCAGTGTATTATGACTGGACAAAGTGCTTGCAGGAATAGCTTGCTTGCGATCTTATTTACGCTTTTATATCGAGGTCTCTTTAGCGTGTAGTTTGATTCACAGCCTAGATCCCGATGTGACAGCTTGCTCTCCAGCCAGCAGCGCCTGCCAACAGGGTGTCTTTCTCAGCTCGCAACAGCCAATCAAGACACAAGGCTCGTTCCCAGAGACTCGCGCAATCCGTCAACGAATGTGTGAACCCACGTCAAAGAGACCGCCATATTGCCCTTTCGACTCTGTGTACTTTACTCTTTCATGCACATTGTAGACAATCGTCAACATGTTGCACAGCAAGCTTACATTTGGCCGGTACTGTACTCTGCGAGGCTCAGTGCCCAATGATTAGAGATAATGTTTATCGCGGGAATAGTTGACCGTTTGCTAGGATTCAACGTACTGTACACATGTCAGGCAGTTTTCTTTCCTTATTGGCTGTCGCGCATGTATGAAGCTACTACCCAATTTCATCGGGCCAATGATGATACTGATACTATAAGGCAGAACGTTCCTGATTGGTCTGCAAACAACTTAGCAGAATCAAAACCGTGTTCAACCACTCATGAAAAAAAAAGAACTAGTTAGTGTTATCGAAGATATGTTGACTCAGAAAATGTCCACGGTTTTCCATTATCTCTACCAATGATCTTCTTCCCTGTGGGTAACCGATTCCTAGACCATGCTACTCCGTTACGTTATAACTCGTTCATATCACTGATCGCCAAGTACAAAGACTATAAGTCATTGGTAGTGATAACAAAACAAGTCCTTTGTCAGCTTAAGTACATAACGCATCAAAACAATTTTTGATTTGCAANTCATTGGTAGTGATAACAAAACAAGTCCTTTGTCAGCTTAAGTACATAACGCATCAAAACAATTTTTGATTTGCAACACCAGAAATTACAAATTAATGTGGCAATGAAAGCGTTAACCTGCTCTATTACACGGGTCGGCCATTTTTCCGAAACTAATTCCTCAGAAGTGAACGTAGGTAACTGCTCACTTGAAGGATCTTATGTTAGTTATTTTACAAGCATTATATTTTTCTTAGTTGCCTTAACAGTTTCAGGTGTTGCAAAAAAAAATGTATCGTGCGTGGTGTACTTAAGTCGACACACCACGTGTTTCGTTGTCTCAGTCCATACACTGTATGCTATATGTTCGACTTCAGTAATATGAAACACTTATGGTCTAGACCAGTAAGACGGTTTGCGAATCATTTACCCACAGGTCATTGAGTTTCGCAGTGTGCAGTAAAGATAAAAAATTACCTACACGTGCGTAATGTACACACTTGTGTACACTGGGTCTGAATATATTAACGCAAGTAATATTAAGGGCACCTCCTACCAAACCTGCTTTAGACGTGGAGTTTAAATTAGGCATCAACGTTAAGGAAATGCCTCCTTTATGTATCAATTTTAAAGGTAACTGTCTCAAACCAAGATGTATTCAACGTGACTTTCTCAGAAAATACAGCCTCGTTAATAAATTTCCAAAACATAATTTATTCATGCACAATTTTTTTTGTAACAATCTAAGTTTTAATGTTACATTTTAAGAGAGAAAATATTAAACATAAAAATTGGTTAAATTTCTTAACCTGCCAGTAGCTATTCCTTAACAAATATCACGAAAAATACTTTTTCTATGAAACGTTTGTTTTTAAAATGGATGGGGCCACGGTGGCTGAGAGGTTAGATTGCTAGCCTCCCACCAAGGCGAGCCGGGTTCAATCCCCAGCCGGGTCAGTCCCGGATTTTCGCGTATTTACTCGGGGATATCCCGTTTCCCCGCCCTTGCATTCCNCGCGTATTTACTCGGGGATATCCCGTTTCCCCGCCCTTGCATTCCGGAGCTGCTCCATTCTCACCTCATTTCACCTCCATCAGTTCAAGACTTCGTTGCTAAGAGCCGCCCGAATCTCTCGACTCAACTCATTTAAAATGGACGCATTGAGAAGGGATTTTGTTAACTTCGATTCCCCGTTTAAACTACGTGTCTGCAGGTTTCACAGGCAGCAAGCACCCTTAACGTTAAAAAAAAATTACCCTTCCGTAACCGCATGTTTTATTGTAAACACTGAATATAATCCATACACGGTTACTTCACACTTTTCTGAAGCCGTGCTAAAGTTCTGCTTCCAAGATATTCCACCTCCTCATGCAACGAAAGCGTTACTTAGTGTAGAAAATTAACACCAAAGGACAACGCACCGAATTCTTGCGCACTCAGTTGTAATAATATTTTGCATGAGACCGGTTTCTTACTATGCGCTACTAACACACTTGTTTTGTCGCTGTTTTTATTCATATTTATTATAGATGAAATATTAAAAATTATAAATAAAATATTTATCGAACTTCAATTTGACGAAAAATAATATAATTAAGGTTAACAGAGATTTTAAAAGCCTGTGATACATACATGACGTANGAACTTCAATTTGACGAAAAATAATATAATTAAGGTTAACAGAGATTTTAAAAGCCTGTGATACATACATGACGTATTAAGTGTGATTTCTGAAAGGTTTGATACAAAAAGTTGAAGAAACTGCGAATAGACCATGCCATATCAGTAGCAATAATAGGTAATTAACTTACACAGAAGATGAGAAACCCGACGGTAATTTCATACAGGCTGATTCAAAGCACCCGTATCACCCCTTTTTCTCGACAACAACACGACACCGGGGGTTCGCGAAAAAAAATTGTGATAACTATACCCTGTATGAATCTTTGATTGGTAATGATTCCAGTGAATGAAGTGAGTTAATGCGAATTTTGCAGGTCTCTTATTTGAAGCCCACCGGAACTTAACTTTCTAGATATCCCTCCAATGTCCCAATGCACTCTTCAAGACCCCGTTGTTTCTGCGCGCCAGTACAGTGCTTCTCGCGTAGAGGCGGCGGGACGCCTGATACCCGAGAACAGTGTCGCCCTTATCGCCCCCCTCGAGCCGCCTTAATTACCGCCCGGCTGCAGCGGTAATGCGCTTGGCCCCTCCCGCGCTCATTTGCAATTTAAAATGGTCGCTCATTACGGCGGCGGTGCGCGGTTAATTAACCGGCCGGTAATTAAATCAGTGTTTGTGTTGGCGAGGAGGGCAAGAGCGGTCGGGGGCATATCTGGCAGTGGTTTTTCTTTANGGTAATTAAATCAGTGTTTGTGTTGGCGAGGAGGGCAAGAGCGGTCGGGGGCATATCTGGCAGTGGTTTTTCTTTATTTATTTTTTTTTTACCCTCTGATCGAGAGCTGCAGTCGTCACCTGGGCGCCTGCAGTTTATGGAAGCTGCGTGTGAACATCTGCAGTCAGCTGATGCCCATGCACGGACCACCATTTTATAGTCTGTTAACGGTATCTTAACACTTTTTGAATCAAACGTTTGAAAAATTACCCCGTGTATGACGTATTTGGTTCTTTCCCAAATATNACCCCGTGTATGACGTATTTGGTTCTTTCCCAAATATGACCTGTATCGCAACTGTTTTATACTTCAGTTAACATAGAAGTAGTTTATGTCTTGTTAAATTAATTTTTTTTACTTATATTTAAAAACTGTACAAATTTTAATATTTCATTTATAATTAATGGGAACCAAAACAGAGAAGGTGTTTCGGTAATGCCTAGTAAGAAATAGTTCTCATGCAAAATATTGTAAAACCGTGTGCGCGCAAATACGATGCGTTGTCCCTATGGTGTAATTCTCTAGGCTTAGTTAAGCTTTGTTTGCATCAGACGGAGGAGTAGCTTGGAAGAAGAACTTCCGCATGGTTCTAGAAAAGTTGGGGGGCCGCGATAACTGAGCGGCTAGACTGCTCGCCTTCCACCACGGCTGACCGTGTTCAATCCCCGGCCGGGCCACTCCCGGATTTTCGCAAGTGGGGACATCGTGTGGGACGATGCCGCTGGTCGGCGGGTTTTCTATGCGATCTCCCGGTACCCCCGGCCTTGCAATCCGGCGCTGCTCCATTCTCACCTCATTTCACCCTCATCGGCTCTCAAGACCTCGATGTTAAGAGCCCCCCCTCCAAATCTCTCCACTCCACTCCAGAAAAGTTGGAAGTAACCATGAATAAACTACACCCGCTTCAACAGAAGAGAGCGACAGAGAGATAGAGAGATAGAGAGAGACTGGAAACTAATTGCCCAACCAATTCACTAAACATATTACAAGAAAAAATTAGCAGATTTTGTGTCCTGGCATAAATTACTCAAACCGTTGTGAATAGCGTACAAAATTAAAATGTTTAAATTTAACTTGATTACTTCTGCGTCCTGTCCCGCGTATTTTTGTTTCAAAGCAGCTACCAATGTCCTTCGAATTTTTTAGCTGTGGTCAAGTTCTGTCATTAAGGTAGAAGTACAATTTCTTACAGTGAAACACTGTATCTGACTATAAGAATTGCAGAACTCATTAAAAAGTAGCACACACACGTTCAAAAGAGTCAGAAAAGTACTATATGTGTTGCATCTGAAAGATGAATACATATACTTCGTAATATAAATAAATATTTTTTAATATTTTGCTTTAATTTACGTATTTAAATGTTTAAATATAATTAAATTTTAAATCAAAAAGACTTATTACTTGATTTTTTACACTGTATATAATTCACAACGCAGATTTTGCTATTAAAAAATTTGGCAAAATTTTTATAACTATTATAATTGTATACAATAAAATTTAATAACAATGTTTAGAAATATATTTATTATTAATTGTATGTATATACATATGCATATACGTTATATAGATATACATCACATTTATATAACATTATTATATATATATCATAATAAATTGTGTAACATAAAATATTCAATAACATCGTATAACATATGATATAGTTTACACGTGTACTATGTAAGTGTGTGTGTATATATGCATATACGTATGTACGTATAGAGGATATGTATAATAAATATATATGGAAGAGGCAGGGAGAGGAATGTATTTGGAAACTTATTTTTCATCGTCTGTGATTGTACCCTACCTTTGTTCACATGTTTCGGCAGTTTTGTTGGTTCCTATTGCGTGTGGGTAATTGGTCTTTAGAGAAGGCGGGCATGGTAACGACGGCTCGGCACACACAACAAGGTTTTGTGAAAACTAATTTGCTGACGTAAAATTTTTACATTGCCTGCGGTTTTTATTATAGTAACGGCCCTCTTAATGGCGTCGGGTATAAGAAAGAGCGCCGTATACAGATGGCTAGCATCATTTAAAATTACACATCTTAAGTCCTATTCNTCCAGAAAAGTTGGAAGTAACCATGAATAAACTACACCCGCTTCAACAGAAGAGAGCGACAGAGAGATAGAGAGAGACTGGAAACTAATTGCCCAACCAATTCACTAAACATATTACAAGAAAAAATTAGCAGATTTTGTGTCCTGGCATAAATTACTCAAACCGTTGTGAATAGCGTACACAATTAAAATGTTTAAATTTAACTTGATTACTTCTGCGTCCTGTCCCGCGTATTTTTGTTTCAAAGCAGCTACCAATGTCCTTCGAATTTTTTAGCTGTGGTCAAGTTCTGTCATTAAGGTACAAGTACAATTTCTTACAGTGAAACACTGTATCTGACTATAAGAACTGCAGAACTCATTAAAAAGTAGCACACACACGTCCAAAAGAGTCAGAAAAGTACTATATGTGTTGCATCTGAAAGATGAATACATATACTTCGTAATATAAATAAATATTTTTTAATATTTTGCTTTAATTTACGTATTTAAATGTTTAAATATAATTAAATTTTAAATCAAAAAGGCTTATTACTTGATTTTTTACACTCTATATAATTCACAACGCAGATTTTGCTATAAAAAAATTTGGCAAAATTTTTATAACTATTATAATTGTATACAATAAAATTTAATAACAATGTTTAGAAATATATTTATTACTAATTGTATGTATATACATATGCATATACGTTATATAGATATACATCACATTTATATAACATTATTATATATATCATAATAAATTGTGTAACATAAAATATTCAATAACATCGTATAACATATGATATAGTTTACACGTGTCCTATGTAAGTGTGTGTGTATATATGCATATACGTATGTACGTATAGAGGATATGTATAATAAATGTATATGGAAGAGGCAGGGAGAGGAATGTATTTGGAAACTTATTTTTCATCGTCTGTGATTGTACCCTACCTTTGTTCACATGTTTCGGCAGTTTTGTTGGTTCCTATTGCGTGTGGGTAATTGGTCTTTAGAGAAGGCGGGCATGGAAGCGACGGCTCGGCACACACAACAAGGTTTTGTGAAAACTAATTTGCTGACGTAAAATTTTTACATTGCCTGCGGTTTTTATTATAGTAACGGCCCTCTTAGTGGCGTCGGGTATAAGAAAGAGCGCCGTATACAGATGGCTAGCATCATTTAAAATTACACATCTTAAGTCCTATTCNTGGCGTCGGGTATAAGAAAGAGCGCCGTATACAGATGGCTAGCATCATTTAAAATTACACATCTTAAGTCCTATTCGCACGAGAAACAGCGATATCTTTTGTCGTAGGCTAGCTAATAGAAGAGTTATTCTGGACTATAGTTGGGTGTTTTGTACATGGTACGTATTCTTCAGCCATATTGTTGTATGCTCGTTACTAGAATAAATACGTATAAAAAAAATACGTACACCAAATAACAATGTGTGCAGTGTTTACAACTACCAAAAAAAAAAAAAGCACAGAAAAATTAAGTAAAAAATATTAAATATCTCGTAAGATGAAATTGTATGTAGTCGGAAATCCTCAATCCTCTGGAACTTAAATTATGGCGCGAAACTGATACATTTTTCCATAAGAGAAGAAGTTGAGCCGTTAATTTGTACTTGTTGCGTATTTAACCGCGGGGGCGCGGCAGTAGGCTTATAACTGTTTCCCTTAGCAGGCTCATTCTTCTGCTACTTGACCCCAAAAGAAATTCAATCGACAGGAAGTTGCCCTAAAAGTAATTATTTCCGACAGTCATTTGACCTAAAAATCTAACTTTTATCTACCACGGAAAAATGTCTTAACTCAAGCAACGACTCTGTAGACCGACAGTCTTTTTGCCAAACGTCCTTTTTCCGACATTTAGGAGAAATTATTTTAAGAATTGGTAGTCCGGGCATATTATTTTTCTGTAGATTCCTTGTTTGCGCGTTTAAGTTTATTTAATAAAATTAATATCCTGCTGGATATAATACTTTTTTTTTTACCATAGTAAGGTTATTCTAAAATTAAAAAAATTGTGAAAACGGTAAAAAAAAAAAATTAAAAAAATTGCATTTTTAGAGCTAGCCTGCGCAGTTTATGCAAGAAGTAGGAGAAAAGTAAAACGGTGCAGTCGAATTTTTAGGTGGCCGCCTGGGTAGGGCGCCAAGCGGTGTGCGGAGCTCCAGCAGAAAACGTTTTATTAAAAAACCGTCCAACGTGTCTGAGTGAGGTCTGCTTACGAATAGCATCTACGAAACGTTACGCGTCTGCATACGTTTTTCACTTCCTCCATTTCTCTGTAGAGCATGTTTTTGTGATAGTGAAAATGCCTAAAAATTTTGTGTTTTCACGGTCATTTTTAGGTACGAACATTCCGGTACAAAACATTACAAAAGGAATAGGGACGTGCATCAAACCTTTATTCTTATCATTACGTCATAAAAGGGTAGGGTCTCCGCTGAAAGTCTCATAGAGGATCATTATCGACGGCAAGACTGCACGCCAGTTCAGTGCTTTGTGCGTAGAGGCGATGAGAGGGTTGATGCGCATGTCTCGATCGCCCCTAGCGCCCACGCGCTTCTAGGCCTCAGACGTGCAAAATTTCTTCAACCAGGCTGCCGGCCACCTTAATCTATGGACTTTCATCCATTGTATTAAAATCACACTACTACAGATCTAATTTGCAGAGGAAAGCGCGACGACGGGAGTATTGCACGCAGGTTCAGCGCCTTGAACGTAAGGGCGATGGGGCGCTGGGCGCGCGTGTTATTGTCGCCCGTATCGCTGGACCTCGAACGCGAACAAACTAATCTCGGGCTCAAGTACTCTTAAGATGGAAGTATTCCCGACATACAGGATGTACATATATTCCTCCATTACTTGATTTAATACATACTGTATTTAAAAACCAATTTTTTCACGCGATTCGTTTCACATATGTAACTATTGTCAAATGTTCCCTCATTATTTAATCATTTCTGTCCTATATTGGAAAATATGAATATAACTGGAACTGTAAAAACTGAAAAGAATATTAAGTAGTTCTCTATGCCATGCCTATCTTTGATTTTTGATGTACTGTCATGACATTTGATTACGAAGATTTGTAAAAAAAAAAAAAAAAAAAATGGATAGCATTTCTCTTGTACTCAGTTGCAGCATGTCTGAAAAACGCGTTTCTTAACGAAACTATTAAACGTGTCACCAATATATTTACCTGCTAAATGAAAACATAGAGGTTGTTCACGGTTATTTTCAACTTTTCTGAAGCCCTGCTAAAGTGGTACTTCCAGGATATTCCTCCGCCACATGCAAACACAGTTTAACCAATTGTAGGAAATTAAACCAAAGGAACAACGCACCGTATTCGTGCGCACTCAGTTTAATAACATTTTGCATAAGAATTATTTCTTATTAAGGCATTACCAACACATATATTTCCTCTGGTTTTGTTCATATTAATTAAAAATAAAATATATGTAAAAGTTTAATTTAAGTAAAAACAGGTTACCTTTATGTTAACACATTTATAAAACGCTTGTAATACATTACATATTTAGGAAATAAAACACGTGTTACGTGTGGTGATTTCCCAAAGGTTTTATTAAAAAATNCTTGTAATACATTACATATTTAGGAAATAAAACACGTGTTACGTGTGGTGATTTCCCAAAGGTTTTATTAAAAAATTGTGAAGAAATCGCGAATATAGTGTACCACAGACGATGATTAAATGGTACTTTAAGAACAACACGCATGCTGTGAGTGTTATTTTGGAGCCCTCAGACATAGTTGTAGAGAGGTTTTTCAGACTGCGATGAACTTTCCACCAATAAAATGACTGGGGTCACCGCTGAAAGTCACATTAGGTACACGCAACACGACGAGAACTGTGCACTCCGGTTCAGATCCTTGCGCGTAGCGGCGATGGCGCACTTGATGCGCGTGGCAATGCCGCCCTTATCGCTCCTGTACTTCTTAGCATCGAACGCGAAAGTAGCTCCAGGTAGGCCATCTTGTGTTTATCCATTTTTCTCTTAAAATTTCCATTTAAGAATGCTTAACGAAATTTTTCGAACAGCACAGACTAAATATAAACTTCTCAGGCTTTATCAAGTTATTGCAGCTGCAATTGACTTGTGATTGCCAGCAAGAAATAACTAATTTTTTTCTTGCAGGTGATTACATAAATTATAGTGTACTCTGTTCGCGGTTTCTTCACATTTTTTGAATCAAACCTACGAAAAATCACAATGTAGGACGGGTTTGCTTGTTTCCTAAATATTTGTCGCATATTTCTATAATTTTAAACGTCTGTTAAAATATTAGTGTCTCGGTTTTTGATAAACTGAACTTTTGGTTATATTTTAGCTATAAAATATAATATTTCATTTATAATTAGTATGAATAAAATACAGGGAAAAGAATATGTATGTTAACAATGTCTAGTATGTTTTCACTTCCTTATGCTATGCATGTAATGTGCGCCATGTCGATTGCAGAAGGCAGTAAAGAAGTTCAGTGTCGGAGACCGGTTTTGCGCAGCTAGCGTGATCACTCTACCTCATATTCACTTGACGGAGTCTACAGACCGCTACCCGCGATCGCGCCGCGCGGTCGAAAACATGCGCGAGTTTATCAATCAGCCGCGAACAGATGCGGGGCCGAGCGGGCGCCAGCGCAGTGGGTTAACGCTGCCTTCCGACGCCGCGACCGAGATATAACAAAAGCCAAACGTCCTCGCTCCGCCTCCAAGATTAATGACGACCACGGTGCGCAGCCCGGACCGGCAGGGCACAACTGGATAGTAATTAAAAAATAAATTATTGTCACAGGTGAGTTATGATGGTTGTAATTCAGGTACCGGAGTGTACATAAAGAATGACACGTGCAGGATAGTGCCCGGGCCCCGAACGAACCCGAGAAGCTGTAATAAATAATGGGGAGCTAGGAGGAGGAGGAGGAGGAGGAAAAAATGAGAGAGAGAGAAAAGGGATGAGGATAAAAAAAAGGAGGGTAATGCAAAATAAAAGAGTTCGGTGTTACAGGTGAGGGGGAGAAGTCATTCCGTTCACGTTCGAACTGTTGACCTCCGTCGTAGACCCGCCACGCTCCTAGCGGCGTACTACACCAACCAACCCGTCCCTGCCATCTCTATCTGCGGAGCCGACATTCCTGAATAATGACCGAGGCGTCTTCCCCACTACCCCCATCCACCCCCCAGGGCCCACGCACGCACGCACGCACGCGCGCGCACACGCACACAAACTACGTTCCGAAATACCTCACTGGGTGGAGAGGCGAAGGCAAGTCGACGAAAAATAAAACAAGACACAAAACCACCATCCTTTTTCAAAAAGTCCGGGCGCAGGACGATTCATAATTTATTCCTTCACGCTTGGTTTCTTTAGTTTATTTAAACGGCCCCCATTCCCTTCTCTTTCAACCTCTTTTCTTCTCCCTCTCTTCTTCTAGCGGCAACCAACCCACAGCACGGGGAAAAAAAAATTCGGAAAGGAGCTAGTAGTTCGGCAGGAGAAATACTAGATGGAGCGCACGTAGGCGCTGGGCGAGATCCGGTCCGGGTAACGTTGCCAACGTGGTAGAACTCTAGCGGGGGGAAGATCAACCAAGTGAGCGGCGCGTATCGCAGCGGCAGCTACGTAAACTACGAAACAGTAAGTTGAGAAGACCGACGGTAGAGTGCAGTGAAGTAGCTATTTTTTTTTAACTTCCGCGCACTTCATCGTGGAAATGAATTTTTTGTGACTGCTTATTATTTGTAACGAGTGAGCATATTTTTTTTTATTGCATGGGAGCATTTATTTACTATAATCATCATAGGGGTTAGGCCTAGTGACCCGTTCCGTCTCCATTAAAATTGATCCAGCCATCTCTTCTTTAGTCATTCTTTTTTTTTTCTTATTTATTACTATGCAGTTTACTGTACAAACAGTAGAGTATTGGATGTAAATTATTAAATATAAAGTATAAACATACAGCCAGTACAAAAACACACAAAGTATTATTGTGATAAAAGCAAATTATCACACAAGTATAAAAGTTATATACGTTATATATATATACACACACAAATCTATATGATATTATTTAAAAAATGAATACACTCAATAAAACTATACAGCATTGGATAAAGTTTANACAGTAGAGTATTGGATGTAAATTATTAAATATAAAGTATAAACATACAGCCAGTACAAAAACACACAAAGTATTGTGATAAAAGCAAATTATCACACAAGTATAAAAGTTATATACGTTATATATACACACACACAAATCTATATGATATTATTTAAAAAATGAATACACTCAATAAAACTATACAGCATTGGATAAAGTTTANACACACACAAATCTATATGATATTATTTAAAAAATGAATACACTCAATAAAACTATACAGCATTGGATAAAGTTTAAGATGACAGTCCCTAAGTTCATACACAATATACTCAAACACCATTATGTCCACTCATAACATATGAAACTCTTAAGTGCGGAGGGGGACATTCTACCTCTTGGTTTATATTGCCGAATTATTTTTACAATTTTTGTATCTGGTATACGATATATGTGTTCTTTCCATTTTATTTGATACTGTTTTATTATGTCATTGATGTTTTGTATATTCTGTTCCACTTGCATGTCATTTCTCTTTTTGTCCTTAAGGTATATCCGGCTACATATCTAAATAATCTCATTTCACAAGACACTATGCTGGTCTCATCTCTTCTTTAGAACCCAATTTTCACAGCCATATAGCAGTGCATGTATAGCGTTATTCAGACACAGGAGTCTTAAAATAAATAAATAACCACTTACCATTTCATACCCGATAATATTATGTCAGGAATCCAGTTAGTCTCTTTAAATGACAAATGTCACGTTAATTTCAGGCATATTTCAATAGCCCAAAGTAAACACTACTTTGCATAAACGTTCATTATGTCGCTGATGGCAAGTGACGTAATAGGACGTTGATAGCAACTTTGGACACACTGGCAATTAA
Organism: Clitarchus hookeri; assembly: GCA_002778355.1. Lineage (NCBI taxonomy): Eukaryota > Metazoa > Arthropoda > Insecta > Phasmatodea > Phasmatidae > Clitarchus > Clitarchus hookeri. The sequence continues at coordinate 844,382 of NQII01000433.1, forward strand.
AAAATAACGGAACGTAAGCTGAAGTTGGAAGTAGTTATTATCACTGTGTATTTTGTCTATACTCCATTCACGGTTGCTTCACACTTTTCTGAAGTCCTGCTAAAGTTGTACTTCCAGGACATTTCTCCTCCTCGTGCAAACTAACGCCGTGTTCGAATTGTCCATTTGGTATTTTAGGATTTTAGTGTTTAGAAACGTTCAATTGNCCTCGTGCAAACTAACGCCGTGTTCGAATTGTCCATTTGGTATTTTAGGATTTTAGTGTTTAGAAACGTTCAATTGGTACGCCGTCGATAGCCACGTGTTCAAAAATGGTTGCGATTTGATAATTTAGAATTTTAGAAAGTTTCACTTACTAAAAACTCTATACTAAAATACCAAATACATCATTTTAGTAGACTAATTCTGGTCACGTGACATTTGAGTAATTACACCAAAGGGATAGCGCATCCCATTCGTGCGCACTCATTTGTAATAATATTGTGATGATACGAATATTAAACAAAAAACTATCACCATCCTGCTGTGCAGTAAAGTAAATCTGTTCACTTTAAATTAATTATTATAATAGTAATTTTATAAATAGGAGTAAAAATTTGATTGGCTGTTCAATATATTCAATATATACTCTCTTATAAATTTATACAGGACTCCTCTTAAATTTAAAATAGGTCTGACTCTATCTCAGTAATGTCATGGGTTCTTAAAACAACAGATCTTGAAATTATATGGACAAAAATTATAAAAACTTTTGGCCAAAGTTACTGCTCTTCATGATGAATGAGCAATCAAACAGGAATAAATTATATCTTCAATAACACGAAATTCCAACTGGGCTTTTTTACGTTCAATAACCGAACACACACAAAAACAAAACTGAAAAAAAAAAAAAAAACAGCAGAAGATAACATATATAACACAGTCCGTTCTCCACGGTGCCTCCCCATGAGGGTGACGATGCAGGCGTAGTCGATCTTCAACCGCATTATCTTCCAAGGAGATTGTACTTCACAATTGTGTCTCTCACGGCCAATGGTTAGGTCCGTAATTATAATCTATGCTTTCACTTGTTATCTTATTAAATGTAACACTCGCAATAAAGAGGCGCCCTTAAAGACAGTTCATTATATTGCAATAAACTCTCACTTGCTGTATTTATACAACATTCTCTTGGACAAAACTCACACCAGAGAGATAGGGATGAAATGTGTTTATTCCCATGATAATTCCTTGCAGTTTTATTCGATATGATACATAGGCAGATTCGGCATTTCGGGTAACATTTCGTCTGCGAATCATATACGTGCTGAGTCAGATTCCTCATTCTTGATCCAGAGGGATATACATCGAGTGACGATCAAACAGACAATTTGATTTTCATGAAACCTCTTCTGAGATCATACTTAATGCACAGCACCCAACATATTGCGGAGCCAACATGACGGCGGGCAGGCAAAAAAATGTTACCATTAAAAAGCCTCATTCCTGGGCATGCATAATTCACATCATCAAACCGCTAATGCAGGCAACACGGCACATCACACAAGAGCGCACAGCAAGTACCGAGTCACAATCAGCGGTGGTTAAAACTGCTCCACACTAAGGACAATAAATCTGTCACGGCTACAAGCGGACTGCTACAGGCGGAGTGCATTCACCATGAAGTGCGTGCCCAATACATGGCAAAATAAACTTCACGCCATCAGCCCCGTTGTTGCTTCCACGCCGAGTCGGAGTCACTTTCATTTATTCAGCATTATTTGGTAGCTCAGGACCGATGATTTTTTACAATATCTTCGTAAGTGAATGACGTTGAACTTACCAATGATTTTGTCACGACCTACAAGCGACAACTCGATGCAGTTGCTATTAATAATGCTTGAAACACTATGTGGGCTTCTATATATTGTGAGCAATTTTTTTTGTAACAAACTCAGATTGATTACTATTATTATGCGCACGTATTTAAGACCATCTCCCCGATCTGCAAATTGTGTTTCTTCTTCGCCCTATGTTTTCTTCTACGTGTATCAGCAGCTGATATAATCGCTGTTTCACCATCTGTCGAATTTCTTGCAATAATTTCTCGTGGGCAGCCTCCCCAATGTTTGTATTGTCTTGCTCCGCTTTTTCAATAAGGCGGGAAATCGGTAAACGTAACTGGTCTCAAATGTACAAGGTCTCAAATGGAAGTAGAATTATTTGGCCGAGTTGGGGACATCAAGATTTGGGACCGGAGCTGGGAGCTGTTAATGCTCTACCATTCCGGTCCCTCGGTGGCCATTTTTCCCTAAAAACTTTTCTTTTCCCCCAAAATCGACCATTTTCCCCTCAAAATTTCCCGTTTTTTGCTCAAAAAGTATTAATCCTCTAAGCTAAGCAAAAAAAAAAAAAAAAACTATCCCCCGAAAGGCACTTTTTAGTCAATTCGAGGAAATTTGGTAACCTACGAATTTTTTTAGACAGATGTCAGTCTATGAATACTTTAAAATCTGTTTAGCAATACAGTACGATGGCAAGTAGATTAGCTGGCAGCGTGCTGATAAAATATACAGCCTCCACTTGACGCACCAGCTAATGGAGAAGTTAATATTAGGCGCCAGTTACGTCGAACTGTCAAAATCTTACCAAGTTACATGAGATAGAGAGTATGTTATGTATCACAAGCGTTTTATACTTTGTTAACATAAAAGTATTTTATTTTTTGTAAATTAATAGTTTATTTAAATTTTACGTATAAACTAAAATATTTCGGTTACAATTAATATAAATAAAACATTGAGAAAATATACATCTTGGTAATGCCTAGAAATAAATAGTTCTTATGCAAAATAATATTACACTGATAGCGCACGAATGTGGTGAGTTGTCCCTTTGGAGTTATTTTCTAGGCTTTGTTAAATTCGTTGGCATGAGGCGGATGAATATCTTGGAAGTAGCAGGGCTAAAGGAGAGTTGGAAGTAACCGCGAATGGCCTATACTCATCTACTGTGTAGGTACTGCAAGCATGTTACGTCACTGATCCGTTCCGACGCTACGCTACTGCCAACTATCCCTGCGAGAGTGTAGGCAGCAATAACCAGCTTCGATTCGCAACACGCAATGAGTCATGAGCACAAAGAGAAACGAGTTGTAGAAAGGTTGACCCGGCAGCGGCCAGCCATTAATCATACCACTGCGGAGGTAAAAGGTTTTTCGGCCGGGAAGAATTGATGTATGCCTTTCGCTCTGAAGTCATTTGCCCTAAACGTTACGTGAAGACGCGCTTGACTGGATATATATGTTTTAGGGCAAACGCCTGTGCGAATTCGTTCTAGGGGTTTACGAGGGAAGGCGAGCGTGTCTGAGGTAAAAGATTTAAGAGTAAGTGCCGGGCCAGCAAATCTTTTAGAGAAGACGGCTGAGTTGAATGTTAAAAGAGGCTGTGATATTTTATAGTAAGTGACTTTAAGGGTCTTGCCTACATCGAGAAGCGCGGGAGACACTGGGTGTCAATATATAGGGTGACAATAGTGTCACCCTATAAGGGTGACACTGCCACGCGCATCAAGTGCGCCATTGGCACTAAGCGCAAGGCTCTGAACTGGCGTGTAGTGTTCTCGTCGCACTGCGTGTACCTACGAGACTTTCAGAGGTGACCCTATTATTATATTGATGAAAGTCTATATGAAGGTTTAATGCAGGGCCTTCGAGTACTGACACGTATATTTTGAGATACAATGCTCTTAAAAAGCAGTTTTTAGCAATTTTGGTGTACTCAAAAATGGTGTTCTTAATGTGCGTGACTTGTTGAACGCACTCAACACAGCTAGTCCGAAGTGTGTGCTCTTTTCGTAGAACAGCACATTGGACGCACGTCTAATAGTTTCGTTGAAAAACGTGTATTTGAAACATATTGCAACGTGGTTCAATCGCCAGGAAGTCGGGAGCCTTAAGAAGAGAGAATCGCGCCATGTTGAACTTACGTATATTCCTCCATTACTGTATTACCATAATTTTGTCAAGATACAGGCAACTAATTCACGTACAGTTATTTCGAAATCCAACTTTTTTCCCCCTCGTTACCCGTTTCGCATCTGTAACCGCAATCTAAGATTATTTCTTTATTTAATATTTTTTGTATCAAATGGCAAAGCAAGAATATAACTGAAACTGTACAAACTTAAAAACTTTGTTAAATAGTCCTCTATGCCATGACAAGTTTGGTATTTAATGTCCTGGCATAAAGTTTGATTAGGAAGATTTGTAAAGAAATAACCAAGATGGATGGATTTCTCCATCTTAAGTCAAACGCCTTTAGGAATACATATTTTAAGGAAAATATCAATCTGGACCAGTTATGCGAGAGCGTATGTTCGACGTCAACATAGTCTGTACACTAATGCAGTTCACTCAGATAAAAACTCAAAGGTTTGATGTTTGAAATATAAATGAAAATGGTTTGTTAATTTATTAATATTTTTGCCTTTGGTAATTGATTAACATCAGGTAAGAAAAAAGTATTTTAATCCGTTGTTCGAAAGTACTGTTTAAAAATTGATGTAAGCTTATTTATGATTGGCTAAACTAAACACTTGTGAACGGGTATGCTCTCGGATTTTTCTAATCTGTAAATCGAGTGTTAAGCAGTAAGGCGATGAAAATAAATGAAGTGTTCTACGGCTTGGTCCTTAATACTTGAGTTTTTAACTGTGTTAACCTCCGAAACCCGTATCGGTGGAAATGGTTCCAAACCAGAGAAAGACATCTCTACTGAAATCGGTGAAAGCACGCTGATTATTTCGGTGACTGAATTTCACTTTTTTTTTTACATTTACTAATGTAGATTCACCGTGAATTTTATACCTTCTTAAACACGGGTCTACATTTTACCGATACGTTGATCAGGAACAGTTTATTAATGGATTTTTTCTTACCGTTTCTCTGATATATGTACAAGTTCACAGTGTAAATAACGCCCGTTGAGTTTGCTCGATACCAGGCAGTGTTTCGCGGTGGGTACAAGGACTGGATATTTTTAACGGTTAAATGATTTTTCAACATTAGCCCGTATGATCCTGGATAAATCCGCTCTACAAATACTACACCTTATAGGAAGTGGACCTGAATATGTTTTAATGTACATTTCATTCTTTTCCTTCATTCCTTTCCATAACAACAATACGGCATACGAATAACTTAAAACGGAAAACTCGCGAAATTCTATTGTATGACAATTTCACATGAAGCTGACACAATGGTTGCTTCTTGTTAATTATTTTTTGAGAGAGGCGTCTAACCGACCTCTGTCGATCTGCATCTTTTCAGTTATATATATATATATATATATATATATACATAACATATATATATCGTGTTTTCTTTAAGTACCTCCCCTTTTTTTGCCGTCTTCATTCTGTCACTGCTCCGCCATCTCTTCTCCCACCTCATCCACTTTTCAGGTTCATCTCGTCCATGTTGGTAGTTACTCTGTTATTGTCCCACCGGGGACAAGCAAATATTCGCAGGTATAGTCTGTTTACAGTAAAGTGAGTAGTTTCCAAATCAAACTAAAAAAAAAAAAAAAAGCATTGCCTGTTAACCGCATAGATGCTACCGTACACACTAGTTGGCAGCAAATTGAGAAAAATAGTTCAATGTCTTGACGTTTTGTACTGCGAGTATAATGTTTAAATTTATGGCAAGTCAAGTTTGTGTTTTTAACGCTTTGCACTCATTGGAGCACGAAGTACCATATTAGTTAACATATTTAGGTTCTTAACATTTTCAATTGACTGACGCATAAATAAAGTTATTATATAGGCTCATGGCTGCGTGAATTCTACACAAGGAAAGACACAAATTGAGGAGAAATATTTAAACGCCTCAAGTTTACATCTGGCTTTCAAGAAGCGTTGTGACGGGCTGGACGTTATCACGTAACTGAATTTCTCTCAAATTATACCTGTAATAATAGGATATTATTACACGCGATGAAAGCAAATGGATGAAACAACAGATGCCACTTTATATTTCTACGGTGACTGTGCGTACAGGAGCGCCCTAAAAATATTATTTTTAACTTTTTTTTCGCGATTTTTTTTTAAAAATATATTTAATAGGACAAAAGTGAAAATTGGCGGCTGTAGTTAACAGTTTTTTTTATATTTTCTGAAAGAAAAAAAACGCATTACAAAACTATTTATTTACTGAAATACGCGAATACACGCAAACAACATATCACTGAAACCTATTTGCGGATTCTTCACACTTTTGAAATGAAACCTTTGAAAAATCACGCCACTTACGACGTTTTTGGTTGTTTCCTAACTATGTCATGTATCACAAGCGCTTTATACTTCCGCTAACATACAGTAAAGGTACCTTGAGTTTGGCTTAGTTCAGCTTGTACTTAAAATTTACTCAATAAATTATAATATTACATTTATAATTAATAGGAATAAAAACAGGGACCAAATAGGCGTGTTGGTAATGCCTGGTAAGAAATAGTTCTCATGCAAAAGAATATTAAACTGAGTGCGCACGATTGCGGGGAATTGTCCTTTTAGTGTGATTTTCAAGACTTAAGTTATGTTTTGTTAGCACGGCGAGAAGGGATATCTTGGAAGTAGAACTTCAGCAGGGCTTCAGAAATGTTGGACGTGACCGTGAATGGTTGCCAAAACTCCTGTTGAAGACACCGGCAACGTAAAGTGGAGGAGGAATTAATGGTTCTTCCATTATAGTGTTTTGACTGAGAGGCAGCTGAGAGTGATGGCGGGAAGCGGCCCGGGGATCGTATTTCAAACGTGGTTCCGCGTGGTCAATCCGGCGGTGTTTGTAATTTGTTATTGACGACCTCCCTCCCGCGGATCCTACCTCGACTGGAAACGGCGATGGTTGGCTCCCCTGTGGTGCCCGACGTAAAGACGGTGGAGGGGACAGTCGAAAAAAAAAANGACTGGAAACGGCGATGGTTGGCTCCCCTGTGGTGCCCGACGTAAAGACGGTGGAGGGGACAGTCGAAAAAAAAACTGCCGTGCTGCCAGTGTTGCCATCCTGAGCACCAGGCAATTCGGCTACATGCATTCAGAAATTCGGNAAAAAAAAACTGCCGTGCTGCCAGTGTTGCCATCCTGAGCACCAGGCAATTCGGCTACATGCATTCAGAAATTCGGCTGCAGATAACAAAATTATGCTACGCTTCGAAACCTGAAGAATTTCCATACTATATAGGCTGTTGATGATTATTTAAGCACTTTCGATATCAACCTTTGAAAAATTGCACTTCCCCTATCTGCATATGTTTGTAACGGGCACACTTACTAACAAGCTCCCGGTGGAGTTGGTAGTTATGTAAATAAAGTAGTTCCATGTCTTGCGTTGAAATAGAAATGTCAGGTATACATTAGGGAATACTGTAATATTTTTATCTCTTTCTGTCTTTTTAATGCTCNGCGTTGAAATAGAAATGTCAGGTATACATTAGGGAATACTGTAATATTTTTATCTCTTTCTGTCTTTTTAATGCTCGTAAGTGTGAAATATATATATATTTTTTTAATTACTTCACGGTTACATTTGACCGACGCATGAATAAAGTAATAAGGTCCACTGCAATGTTACTTTTAGATTAGGTGGAAGAATACACAATTAGCATACTAGTAGATCTTAAGTAGGGCTTCCAAAAGTACTCGGTCAACCGCGAACCGCCTATAGGAATAATTTAATAAAAATTGGAATANATCTTAAGTAGGGCTTCCAAAAGTACTCGGTCAACCGCGAACCGCCTATAGGAATAATTTAATAAAAATTGGAATAACTATTATTTTGTTTAGCGTAAGTACTTAAGTTTCATATGAATGATCTAATCACGCATTGTTAATTAGACACTTCAAAGAAAAAATTAATGTGCTGTTCAGAACATATAGTAGTTATACTGTGCGAGCCTTCTTGCCAATAATGAAATGGAACGAAGGTTCTTAAACTTTGTGATTTTGAGGACCATTTGATATGATGTGCTTTTTGCCGGACCCCCAGCGGTTTCTTTAATACAAGCTAGGAAAATATTTTCATATTTACAACCTATTGAGAGCATCTGTGAGAATTGCTCAAGCAGTCGTCCGTAGGGACCTGAGTTCGAGACTTGACACCATACAAAAATGTTTATTCTCTTTGAAACTTAGACAAAATCAGTTTTTTTTTTCCCATAGCGATGGAGGTGAACCTAATATTACCATGGTTTAAGATTTGGTAATAACATAGAAATGAACACTTTACCTTTATTTTACAGACTTGACATAATAATAATACGTAATAATAGTTTATACAAGCTCAACTTATTCTTCATTGGAGTAAAGCATTTATTGTAACCGTTTTGGCAGAAGAATTCCTGCTGTAGGCATTGAAGAGACACTTACTGTAATATACCGCGCAGCAGTTATCATATGGGTAAGTCTTTTAGACGATGGTAAATGGACAGTAACTATCTTCATGACATTTAGCAATGGTGCGGTTAGCGAATAACTTGCCGCAGTACTTGCACTCGCTTCCCGATGAACAACAAACATTGCCTTTGCACTTCTTGTTATGCCTACACAGGTTATAACTGCAGGTAAACACAGCATCCCAGTTATCACAGTGGAACNGCCTTTGCACTTCTTGTTATGCCTACACAGGTTATAACTGCAGGTAAACACAGCATCCCAGTTATCACAGTGGAACGCTTTGTATGCTGGGCTGAACTTGTAATGGCCACTTCCATGTCGGTGCTCAATACAACTATTACCAAAAGTATTTCCACAATAGTAATATTGATACTGTAATGCTTGCAGCGACTCTTCAGGGACCCTTGCTGTAGTCGATGCCATCGGTGTTACAGATGGTAAGTTTTCAACCATTGGTTCCTGTAAATTTCCCGGTCAAAAATTAGTTACTGGCTAGCACTGAATTTCGTTTCACCACTTCCGGCCAACGTCTAGCAGCGACTTCAGCTCCCAGTTTCTGTTTACCCATGATCAACCAGGGACTTTTATGTGTGTATTTATTTTGGGTTACTCCACTGTCTGTTTCGCTTGTGGTTTTTGCTGTTCTCGTATAATTGTGCTGTCTTCTTTTGTTTCTGTTTCGGTGTTTNCACTGTCTGTTTCGCTTGTGGTTTTTGCTGTTCTCGTATAATTGTGCTGTCTTCTTTTGTTTCTGTTTCGGTGTTTGTCTAATTGGATCATTGTCTCTTGTTCCATATGTGTGTTTATTAAATTTATCTCATTTTTATTGCATTTCTGTTCGTCGTCCATATGTTGTGTTCTTCGTTTTTTTTTTGTTACTCTTTTCGTAGTCACTGTAGGCAATGGAGATCCAATAAAAATCCGAATTCAATTTCACCACACCATTGCCATTTTAACTTAAAAATAACAGTGATGATAACATTCTAAGGCGGTATTGTTAGTGGTGTGCCTCCCTATTGAGGAGGGGGGGGGGTGTAATCTAGGAGTACACAAGTTACGAAAAAATGTGTCACTGCATTGAATCTCAATTTGGCTAGTCATTTTGACAATCGGTTACACACATTTTGATCATAGGCTCTATTAAAGTAGGGGGGGGGCAAGGGGACGGGCTTTTCAGCCAGCAGGAACGTCGCTCCCCTTTGTTGATAAATAGAGGTTAGTCTCTACTTCTGTCTGTAGTAATTATACACTGAAGAGCCAAAAAAACTGGTACACCTTCCTANTAAATAGAGGTTAGTCTCTACTTCTGTCTGTAGTAATTATACACTGAAGAGCCAAAAAAACTGGTACACCTTCCTAATATCGTGTAGGGCTCCCGCGAGCACGCAGAAGTGCCGCAAGACGACGTGGCATGGACTCGACCAATGTCTGAAGGTATGAAGGAGGCATTGAAATCTGCGCCAATTTGAGAAAGTGTTGCATGTCTGCCACGTTTAATGATTCTCGTCAGTCGTCGTTTGTCCCATTCGTTCACGATATTTTTCGGCCGCAGCGATGTCGAAGATTTGATGTTTTACCGGATTCCCGATATTCACGGTACACTCATGAAATGGTCGTACGCGCACATCCAAATTTTATCGCTACCCCGGAGATAATATGTCCCATCTCTCGTGCGCCGACTTTAACACCACGTTCAAACTCACTTAAATCTTGATAACCTGCCATTGTAGCAGCAGTAACCGATCTAGCAACTTTGCCAGACGCTTGTTGTCTTATATAGGCGCTGCCGACCGCATCCCGTTACCCTGATTGGTTCCATACCTCTGTTATTTGCATACGCACGCCTATACCAGTTTTTTTTTTCTGTATACTGCTTGCCTCATTTCTTTTCTGGAAACAAGAACTCGGCGCCTTTGATTCTGAAACAAGCTGTATGACATAAAATTATGCTACATGTAGTGAAGAGTGAATCGATTTCGGCGACTCTTAACATCGAGGTCTTGAAAGCCGATGAGGGTGAAGCGAGATGAGTATGGAGCAGCACCGGAATGCAAGGGCGGGGGAAACTGGGTATCCCCGAGAATACCCGCCAACCAGCGGCATCGTCCGGCACGATTCCCACATGCGAAAATCCGGGAGCGACCCCGCTGGGAATCGAGCCTGGTTCACCTAGGTGAGGGGTGGGTGGTCTAACCACTTAACCACCGCGGACCCTATGCTACACGTAGCCGAATTCGGTTGCGGTTGGCAGCACTTCGAGCCGCGCGTGTGGTCGAAGCCGGAACTGTTTGGTCGGTTGGTGTTGGTCAAGGGGGAGGGGTTCGACTTACGCCCATGTTGCGCCGCCGCCGCTCCTGCTATCAATGAATCAGTTAAACCCGCGCCTCATCGGGAATCCTCCCACCTATCTGTTTTTACTTGTTTTTACTCCCTACTTCTCTCTTCTGCCCCTTTTACCGTTCCCCTACTGCGCCAATCGTTCCCCTTTTGCTCCGTCTCTCACCTGCCCGAACAATTGTTTCTGTGTTTACTCGCGGAACGGTGAGATGCCCTTTCCCCTCGTTCTCCCCTCCTGTGAAATTCTTAAAGAGTCTCGGCGAATCTGTGTTTCGGCGCCGTTTGATTCGTCTCTCCCCTTCTCCGCCATATCTGTATATTTCTTTTCTTTCTGGGCCGTGACGAAAGCGCGTGACGAAAGCGCGAGTGTGGCGCGACGCGCCATCCGCGCGAGTAGTTTTAGAATCACTCTACAGATGGCGCTCGCGTCCGGCCGGCGGGGATCGACCTTGCTACAGCGAAGGATCGTGCACAGACACGAAATGGCGGGGCGGTTCCTGTGATGTGGGCGTGCCCATTCTTTGATTGGCTGCGTGGGGCTCTGGTAACGGGTCTTGTGTCTGATCAGGCACCTGATTCTACGAAGGGTGCCCTGTTCGCTCGCATGGCGGCCAGCTGGCTGCTGTTCGCCTTGGAGAACAGCGTCCCAAACATTTTATTGGCCAGTGACGCCATTTTGCTGGCGTGTGTGGCTGGAATTCGCTACATAATTTGCTGTTTCACCTCTGTATTCTTAATTACACACTCGGTGTATGCCACAAGCCATGTGCCACAGGCACTGTATCAATGNGCTGTTTCACCTCTGTATTCTTAATTACACACTCGGTGTATGCCACAAGCCATGTGCCACAGCCACTGTATCAATGTTACCAACTTTAGGGACATGTTCCTATGCTTATGCCGCGTTTTCGAAAACTTACCGGTGGATTCACAGATGTACACCGAACTTTCGAAGACTACCGTTTCGGTTGAGTCCGGTCAAACCGACTGTTTCACCACTTCAACTGCCCTGAAAATTCAGTGGATCTGGTGGATGTGCACCAAAACATCAAACGATGAATTTTCGAACGCCTTCCATGAAACGTAAAAGCTAACACAACCTCGTCTCGTTATTTTCGAACATTTCAAAATATAGAAAATTAATTCGGGCGTAGAGTTTTATAAATCGCGATAAAAACTGTAGACTTTGTGGATAATCGCATTAATTTGCGTCTGGAAGCAAACTAAAATACTGCTGAAAATCAACCTGATGTTCAAAAAATGCCTCAACCGGTATACGCCTGTGTATCAACCACTGGTGGNAAAATACTGCTGAAAATCAACCTGATGTTCAAAAAATGCCTCGACCGGTATACGCCTGTGTATCAACCACTGGTGGATCCATCAATGAATCCCGAAAACGTGGATGGATTTCGGCTCGTTTCCAAAGCAGGTAGGGGTAGTGGAAGATTTTCGAATCCAATTAAAAACATAAGACACATTTTACCAGAAAAACAATTAAATTAAAAAAAAATNGTAGTGGAAGATTTTCGAATCCAATTAAAAACATAAGACACATTTTACCAGAAAAACAATTAAATTAAAAAAAAATAGTAATAAATTTGATTATTACAGCGCAAAACTATCTACATGAGCATGATAACAAGACAGTACGGGTAATCCCCGACAGAAACACAATTACACCGTTGCTTATCTAAAAGAACTGCCTGATTGCCTTCCGGAATACACTTTCACTAATTAAAAATGTTGAAGATAAATTATTTTTTTGGAAACATTATGTGGCTCTTGCAAAAATTGTATTAACGCTAGCACATTAAAATGCAGAAACAGATTCTTTTCCATGAGGTAACACTAAAAAACAAAAAAAAAAATGAAATAAGAGGCCCAGTACTTCTCGATTCACTAATTCAGATATAAAATCCCTGACCAAGAAATGCAGGACATATCAGATAACTGATCATATTTTATACCACAACCAACATATGCAATCGGAAATTACCTACAGTTACCAAAAGATGCCTGCTGAAAAATGCTGATAAGTGAACTTGTATGCAATGGTTACTTTAATGCAGGACATCTTGTTTCTTAACATGGCATTTAGTTTCGTTAAAGGCCCTTGAACTGTGTAGCATATTATTTAAAATACATTTTTTCCCTCGCATTTGATGAAGGGCACTGCCTACCGACTGGCAACTANACTGTGTAGCATATTATTTAAAATACATTTTTTCCCTCGCATTTGATGAAGGGCACTGCCTACCGACTGGCAACTGTGAAATTTAAATTAAAAAACCATGTTAAGAAAAAAATTTCAACTTTAGTGCGGTAATTTTGAAGGTAGGCGTTTCAAACATAATGTACTCTTCACGAATGTTTTAGCAGAAGGTACCTACAGTGGAGATGTTTCCATATCATGTATAGTCTGTTTGCAAGGAATATTTTTAATTTATGTTCTACAAAAAATTGCATACTGGCTATCTATAATGAAAATGTACGCTCGTATAAATCTACTAAAAAATTCGTGAAAAATACATTTTGTTTGAAACACCCATCTTTAAAATTATTGCACTGTGCCGAAATTTCCTTAACATGTGATTTCCTATTAAGTATTCGCAGCTGCCAGCCGGTAGGCAGTGCTATTTATTACCAAATGGTGTAGTGGTGTATTCGAACCGCCGTTGAAGTCTTTCGCGTACGGGAGAGACATCACAGTACCTCCAAGACCCCTGGACGTAGCGGAGGATGCTGGGGGCCGGGGGAGACAGCTGAATGAGAGTGGTGTAAAGAGGGAGAAAGAGAGAGAGAAAGATTCTCCAGGACGTGGAGTGGCATGGGAGGNTGCAAGGAATATTTTTAATTTATGTTCTACAAAAAATTGCATACTGGCTATCTATAATGAAAATGTACGCTCGTAGAAATCTACTAAAAAATTCGTGAAAAATACATTTTGTTTGAAACACCCATCTTTAAAATTATTGCGAAATTTCCTTAACATGTGATTTCCTATTAAGTATTCGCAGCTGCCAGCCGGTAGGCAGTGCTATTTATTACCAAATGGTGTAGTGGTGTATTCGAACCGCCGTTGAAGTCTTTCGCGTACCGGAGAGACATCACAGTACCTCCAAGACCTCTGGACGTAGCGGAGGATGCTGGGGGCCGGGGGAGGCAGCTGAATGAGAGTGGTGTAAAGAGGGAGAAAGAGAGAGAGAAAGATTCTCCAGGACGTGGAGTGGCATGGGAGGNCAGCTGAATGAGAGTGGTGTAAAGAGGGAGAAAGAGAGAGAGAAAGATTCTCCAGGACGTGGAGTGGCATGGGAGGCCGATGACCCGGTCACACGGAGGCCGCACACTCGCACGCACGCCAGACACACGTCGACGGAGACCTCCCCGTCAGCACTCGGACACAGGGTGTAGTGCATTCTAGTTACTTACAATTTTCCGGGGGGCCGCGATGGTATAGTGGTCAGACCACTCGCCTCACACCTAGGCGAACCGGGCTCGATTCCCGGCGGGGCCGCTCCCGCACCTTCGCATGCTGTATTCGCGCCAGACGATGCCGCTGGCCGGCGGGCTTTCTCGGGGATCTCCCGCTTCTCCCCGCCCATGCATTCCGGCGCTGGTCCATACCTCGCTTCACCCTTATCGGCTTTCAAGACATCGATGTTAAGAGCCGGCCAAATTTTTCTCCACTCCACTCACGCCCTCCTACACAGCGAATCATTTTTAGAAATTCTTTTATACAGCTTGCGAGTTCTGAGTGGGTAAGAAAAATGAATACATGGCGTAAGCAATGTTCAACAGCCAATCAAAATATGTTCACCTCTTCACAGATACAGATAGGCGTTTCGCATCATGTCCTACTAGAAGTGGTTATTCATATTCAAAGTCAACACCTGTGCGAAGCAAGTAAGCTNTAGGCGTTTCGCATCATGTCCTACTAGAAGTGGTTATTCATATTCAAAGTCAACACCTGTGCGAAGCAAGTAAGCTAAAGGCAATTGACTAGCGAATTTGAAAAAAAGGGTCAGTTTTATTTCCATGTCTTTTCCTTGGAATTAATTTACTTATACATGTTGACTGGGAGCTGACCAACTTTCTCTCTCTCTCGTTTACGCGCGAACATCCATGCCCTTGAGCATTCAGCCGTAGGTCCAAAAGCATTTTGGGTTTCTACACCTAACATAGCGTATTTGTGCCATTCAAGATAAACGTAGATGAACTACTCATTGAGGCTGTGCAACGCAGCACGTTGCGATGGTGGTGTAATGGTCAGCATAGTTGCCTTCCAAGCAGTTGATCCGGGTTCGATTCCCGGCCATCGCACGCTTTTTTTAATATTAATGTTTTAACTCTTTACTGTTTCACCAGATATAATTTTAACGCTAAAAATAGTTTTTGTGCACTGCAGTGAAAGTAACTTATGCACGCCGTTTTTATATTCTTGGCACACCTGTTCCTTCAAATACGAAGCAAGTGTTTCCAGTGCAAGTGCATTTATCCTAAAATACTGCAAACCGAACTGATTAAGTACCGAATATTATTACCGTAAACCTGTGCGGTTTTTTTTNTTTATCCTAAAATACTGCAAACCGAACTGATTAAGTACCGAATATTATTACCGTAAACCTGTGCGGTTTTTTTTTTACGTGAAATTCATTAGCACTATCGATTACAAAAGAAGGGTTACTCATTTTCAAATCTGCTGCCTCGTNTTTTTTTTTACGTGAAATTCATTAGCACTATCGATTACAAAAGAAGGGTTACTCATTTTCAAATCTGCTGCCTCGTTTCAGTTTGTGTTTCATTTTTTTGAACATGAAGTAAACCAATCTCAACCCAACTTGGCATGCTTTTAGTTCTTGTTGTGTGCACTTGATAGACATATTGATTAATAACATCTTAGGTGTCATGTCTAAAGATGTCAAATTAAATTTATACTTGGATGTCATTTCTCTGTAACTTCTAAAACAATTTTCAGTACATTTTGCATGTAATCCGTACAAAGAAAGGCCACATAATTTGTTTTTATGAAACAGTACACTATTTTTAAAGCGACGGTTTTATTCTTCTACGAGCAATATTTTCGAAACATTTAACCGATTTAAGTAAAACTTGGTCCTCTGAAATACCCACTGCAGTGTACGAAATTCAAAAAGTTCTTCAAGCGTCCGCCATTTTAGAAAATCTTTTCATCAAAAAAATTATTGCTGTAGACTTAAATCATTTCTCAGCAACTACTTGACATATTACTGTTAGGGCATTTTTCAACCAGCTACAAGCTAAGCATTTGTGTCTGATCAGACTTACATGTACACATGCGAATATAAAAGTAGGCAAATAACTTATATCAAAAATGTATGTTGTTCAGCGAACCTCCGAAGAAATTAATAGTTCCGGATGCTACAGTTCGAGAGGAAGAGCAAGGCAGCACAACCATTATTTGTTAGCAAAATAAAGTTTTAATGATCATCCTACCTTTGCTGTTGTCAAAAGGACTAGAAAAGGTGAAAGGGAAATCTTGTCTATTATAAAAATAATATTAATAAAATATTTTACTGCTGAACCACGATTCCCATTACACTGTTACAGCGGATACAAGTGACTCACTTCCATCTTGTCTTGGAAGTGGGTATGGGGCCGCTGTGGTGTATTGGTTAAACTACCCGCCTCCCACGAAGGTGAACTGGGCTCTATTCCCGGCGGGGTCGCCCTCGCATTTTCGCATGTGGGAATCGTTCCGGACGATGACGATGGTCGGCGGGTTTTGGATGTGGGAATTGGAGATATAGTCTATTCCCGGTTCCTTCACACTTCTTGCATCATACATTTGAAAAAAATCATCCTATGTATGACGGGTTTGGTTGCTCCCTAAACATGTCATGTTTTATACTTGTGTTAACGTAAAAGTTCCTTTTTTTTCGGTTAAATTGGATATTTACTTATATTTTATCTATAAATTACAATATTTTATTTATAACTATTATGAACAAAGACAGAGAAAAAATTAGGTGTGTTGGTAATGTCCAGTAAGAAATAATTCTTATGCAAAATAGTATTTCACTGAATGCGCACAAATGCGGTGCGTTGGCCCTCTGGCGTATATTTCTAAGCTTTGTTTGCATGAGGTGGAGGAATATCCTGGAAGTATAACTTCAGCGGGGCTTCAGAAAAGTAGGCAGTAACCGCGAGTCGTCGCTGTAGTTTCGCTTACCGCGACCGCCGGGCATCGGCGAGGCGCAAGCTTTAATAAAAGAGGAACAAATGAACGTAGCGGGATGTCAGGCATTCCGGGTGTAACTGCGCGGGCATCTCGAACAGGAAGCCGGCAGAACGAGGTAAGAAACTCTACGTAACTGTACTGGAGCTAATGGTTTCAGATAGAGGCGAACTGCAATTTCCTGTCGAGACACATCTCGTACCCTCCATCCGCACGAGACCCTATTCACGCCAGCTTCCTCCCCTCAACCAACACCCACCCTAGCCAAAGTATTATGGAGTGGGGTGGAGAGATTCGGGCAACTCTTAAGGCCGGACATTACCCGCCATCTTTGATGTTGGGTTTGCAAGCTACCTATCCTAGCGAGCGTTGTTAGGAAGTCCTGTGAATCGCGTACATTTAGTTCACGAATTCTCCAGAAGAGACGTTGGAGTAGACTCTTTAACATCGAAGTCTTGAGAGCTGATGAGAGCGATGAGGAGTGGGGGAAACGGGAGATCCCCGAGAAAACCTGCCGACTAGTGGGATCGTCCGGCACGATTCCCATATGCGAAAATCCGGGAGTGACCTAGTTCCCCTAGGTGGGAGGCGAGCAGTCTAACCACTACACCATGACGGCTTCCTCCAGCATATTGCCACAGAGCACTTCATGATGCAGAAGTGTAACACCCGTCCGTACCACGAACTCCAGCCGCACACGCCAGCAAAATGGCGTCGCTGGCCAACAACATGTCGGAACGCCGTTGTCTAATCAGCACCTGGTAACTTTCTTACCAGTCGGCAACTCAATCCAGTCAGCAGGTAATCTTTTTAGCACGCAGTAGCCAATACAGACATAAGGCACATTCCCAGTGCCTCGCGCAGCCAATCAGTGAGTGGGTACACCTACATAAAGGGAACCGCCACGCCATTCCACGCATACTATTTTGTGATATTGCGATGGACAAGAGAGCTAAAATATTGGGGAGGTGGGATGGGTGAACCTAACTGAGAACCAGAAAACCGTTTTTATTTTGACCCTTTCGCACTTCTGAGTTATGCGAGATAGTGGCTGATCCAAGGAGGGGGGGGGGGGCTAAGCGGATTTGAGCCCGTCCTTTGGAGCTTGATTTTGCACTAGATAAAATGACATTGTTCTTGAAAGCAAAGTACATTCTTAATAGTGCAGTTCTAAAACAGTCTGCATACTTAGTTAACAGGATATTTTAAAATGTGTTTTAGATAACACCAAGTACTAATATTTATATGAAGCATTAAAACTTAATGTTTACTGGTAAGCACGTGGTTTGATCGTAAGACACATTGTCCCACACCTCAAGTAGCCCCCTCCTTAAGGTGGCGGCCTGGTTGAAGGAATTTTGCACGTCTGAGGCCTAAATGCGCGGGAGCGGTAGGGGCGACCGTGACATGCTCATCAACTCTCTCATCGCCTCTACGCGCAAAGCACAGAGCTGACGTGCAGTATTGTCGTCGATAACGCGCCTCTATGAGATTTTCAGCGGAGACCCTACCATTTTATGACGTAGTAATAAAAATAAAAGTTTGATTTAAGTCCCTATTCCTTTTGTAATGTTTTGTACCGGAATGTTCGTGCCTAAAAATGACCGTGAAAACACCCTTTTTAGGTATTTTCACTATCACAAAAACATGCTTTAGAGAGAAATGGAAGTACTAAAAAACGTATACAGACGCGTAATGTTTCTTAAATGCTATTCGTTTCTCAAATGCTGCCTCACTGAGACACGTTGGACGGTTTTTCTGCTATTGCATGCAGCGAAAGGTTCCCTATTGACTGGGCTGCCGGGTAGTGAGTAAGTTACCGGATGCTAATTAGTAGAGACCCGGAAAAATTTCGCGGATTCATCAGAGGACAAGTTAAACTTCATTCACGCGTACATGTGTGTTTGTGCTTCCACTGGACCATGATTTGTTAGACACGCCCCAAACGACTTTCAACCAATAACTAGGCACTGGAAAATTTCGCGAATTCCTTTTAGGACAGGCTAGACCTCAAATGTGTATTTCTGTTATGTTTACAATTGGATAACAGTTTAATTAGACACGCCCATGTCAACTCTGGGTCAAGCACCGAATCCCGTGCTACCTGGTCTTGGTTGTAACTGGAGTAACAGCCAATGAACTACTGATGCTCGAACGCACAAAGGATTGTGGAGTGTAGCTTGTTGCTGAATGAACCTTGCTGACGGGTAAGTCCATTTTGCTGGCGTGTGCGGCTGGAGTTCGCTCGCTGGAGCCGCCGCGCGCGGGACCCGCCAGCAATAGTCGCCAGTACGCAATCACAGCCAGTGCCTGTTCAGGCTCCAGTAGGCCCGCAACAGGCTACCCCCGCAGCCACGAATACCATAGCAGAAATGTATCTGTGCCCCACTGTGCTCGGCAACAACACCCGATACCAGTCACAGTCAGTAACATATGTGAGACGAAATGGCATTCCCTGCCATTTCGAATAACCCGACTCCGATGGGGAGCTGAGTCGCTCTAAATGGGCAAGGCGGCGCGGCCGCCAAAAAAAAAAGCGAAAAAGGCCGGGTGTAAGCAGATAATTTTCTAACCTACCTTACCACTCTGAGAAACGAAAAGTCGAAGGGCCTAGGTTGGGATGGGACCTATACTCGTAGGCATGCAGGAAATATTCCGACTACAAGAGCACATGCTCGCGCCTTTTCTGGGATTGGACAAACATGGTCGCGACTGGGGCCATGGTTATCTCGCATATTATCTTAACTTGAACTCCGCAAGGTCGGGGAGGGAAAAACACGCATAGTCACAGTAAAAAAAAACCCCCCCTTCGACAGAAAATAACTTGCAAAGTTGCGTGGAATTTATGAAGTAGGAGAAGGTTTCTACTGCAACAGTGTGGGAAAGGGTGATAGAAAAACCATAAGTGAGAGATTGGTCGGGTGGGCTTTCTTTACTTTGTTTGTAACCAGAGGGTGGGAGATACCACACCCCAGGGCGGCGTTCCAAAACGTTGCTGTGAGAGTAAACGTTTCTCTCTGACTGTACCAAAACACTTTGAGCAAATGTTTGCCTCGCTCTTGGCAGTGTCCCAAAACTGCAGAATAATTACTTTGAGCATCTTGCAGAGTAAAACTTTTACCCACATTATTTCAGCGAGTAACGAACGGTAAACTGAAAATGGTGGAAAGTTTAGGAGGATTAAACAAAATGAAAGAGATGTGGACATTACAGACCACGTTTACTCTTGCTTTCCTCAGCTGTTACTCTCCGTTACTTTACCCTACTCCCGGAGTAACGTTTTTGGAACGCCGCCTCTGGCAAAGATGGGGCGGGGCGTGAACAACTGAGCCCCCAGTAGACACCTGAAACAAAAACAAACTGAGATAAAAAAGGAAGAAGGAGCTGCAGACTCGGTATAATCTTTTGTTTCGCCTCTGTATACCCAGGCCGTGTTCCAACTTGCACTTTTGTTAACTAAATGGTCACGTGACCCATTTTGTCAACAAAATCTATGAAGAATTTTTGTAATTTGCGTTTTGCGTTTTTTCAACTTAGAAGCTGACAAATTACTAAGTATAAATTACCAAATCGCCGCCATATTAGTTTTGCAAGTTTGAAACGTTTAAATACACATTTAGGCGAGGTTAGTGGAATAAACAAACGTGTATTGTACTTCTAATAATTATTTCACAAAGCAAGTTGCTGAAATATTCATGAAATACGTATTTTCTCAAGACAATGCTTGTTAAAATCAGAAACAAGTTATATTTGTTTATTTTAAATTTTAAACGTCGCTCTAACAACTTTCGGGAATAAGTACTATTAATTTTAAGACATCGTGGGCTTTTAATTTTGGATTAATGATAACACAAAAATAATAGTAGTATGGCATGCTAGACAGTTGAATGTCGTGGTGTTCCAATTAAACCTTACAAAATTCTAAATACAAATTACGAAAATACAAATTACGAAAAAACAAATTGGAACACGGCCTCACCTTCTCTGAGAGTCCCGCCGCGCTTCTCTTACCTCCCCTCCAACTTCCCCTCCAGCGGCGTGCTGCTACCCACGTGCCCGGCAGTCGTGATGGTCCACCCTCCCCTCCACCCCCTCCCCTAACCGTAGTCCGGTCCTCCCCATCATGCTTCACGGCTTGTGTAATTACAGGCTGGGCGCCGGCGGCCGCTAGCTGCGGAAAAACGAAGCATTGTTCTCCTCTAGGCCTTCGCAGACGCCGCCGAACACACCGCTTGCAGGCCCGCCGACACTTCCTCAAATGTTGCCCGGCCGAGGGATGGGCAGGAAACCCTAGGAGCGTTTATAAGTCAATTCACGGTTACATACGACTTTTCTCAAGTCCTGCTTAAGTTCTACTTTCAGGATATTCTTCCGCCCAATGAAAACAAAGCTTAACTAAGTTAAGGCTTATTCTACTCAGGTTGGGAACAACACGAGTTTTCTTCAATGGGATAGTTTGGCATAGGGAAGATTTCCGCCGCTAGGTGCGCAGTGTTCCAAAGAGGTGACTTTTAATTAAAATTTTAAGCTACGTAAATAATAAAAGAGAAAGATTTCAAATAGTTAAGAAGTTATTTTATATTTGATTTATGAAGATTGCAGTTATTTTGTTTTCCAACATAGAAAACAGAAAAGATCCGGCACACATGCGATATTAGCGCTTACCTAGTGGCAAAAATTTTAGTTGCCAAACCAAAAGCATTGAGCTTCCCAACCTGAGTAGAATAAACCTTAACTAAGTCTAGAAAATTACACCACAGGGACAACACGCCGAATTCTGTGCGCACTCAGTGTAATAATATTTTGCGTAGGAACTATTTCTTGCTAGCCATTACCAAAATACTTATTTTCTCCCTGATTTCATTCGCGTTAATTATAAACGAAATATTATAATTTATAGACAGAATATAAGTAAAAGCTCAGTTTAACCAAAAATAAGGTAATTTTATGTTAACACAAGTATAACACGCTTGTGATGCATAGCCTTATTAGGAAACAACTTAGCACTTGGGCGATTTTCAAACGTTTGTTTCAAAAAGTGCGAAGAAACCGTAAATAGACTATAGCAGGCGTTACTAATTTTTTGTTCACCCGCGCGGCATTCCAAAACGTTACTACAAGGGTGGTGTAGAGTAACAGCTGAGTTAAGCAAAAGTAAACGTGGTTTTGGAACGAATATGAGTAAATATCATGCTGTGTTTACAAATATGTACTGATTAAGCAACCAATGTAATCCCAAAAGGCATATATCACTTTCCCCAAATTCTTTATTTTCCAAATAAATTAGTTACCACATACATATAAACGTTACGTCTAAAAATTGAACATTTATAGAAGTTAACTTTTAAATAACGATACGAATTTTATCAATCGTTTTTATTAATTTTCCTGCGCGTGTGTGTGTGTAACCTGAATGTCCACATTTCATTTCAGTTTATTTAATTCTACTAAGATTCCCGCCGTTTTCAGTTTACCCTCTGGTACTCGCTGAAATAGTGCGTGTAAAAGTTTTACTCTGGCAAGATGCCCAGCGTAATTACACTGCACTTTCGGGACACTACAAAGAGCGAGTGAAACATTTACTCGAAGTGTTTTGGGACAGTCAAAGAGAGATTTTAACTCGCAGAGTAGTGATGCAACGAATATTCGCATTCGCATTCGCATTCGCGAATATTCGCATGTTTTTGAGAATTCGCATTCGCATTCGCAAAAATGATGCCAATATTTTGCGAATGTATTTGGCAATGAAAAATGAAAATGTTTATTAAATATGAATGCAACTGCTATGATTAAGACATTTTTATTTATTAACATATTTTTTATGTATAACAGTGTATTTTAATGATATTTGGGAAACAGCCTTGTAGTTATTCACTAGATTACACAACAGAAACACACTCTTGATATTCTTTTATTCTTATTTACCTAAGCAAAATCAAATTAAGGCAGGTAATTTCTTAAAACTTCTAAACTATATGATAACACAACTGTATGATCAAATACCATTGAACTACTTTAACACAAAACAATGGAATAAGATATAACCCAACCTTTTTAATTATACAAATCAACTTTAAATGAGATCTTTTGTAAAAACACTTAACAATATGCATTTATGCAACCTAAAGGGTATCTTATTCAAATATGTGAGATCTTTTAATGAACTAGTAATCATGTTTAATTGTAAATCAAATCGACTTCTTATGAATAAAGTTAAAAATATATTGTGAAGAAAAACAAACAATATAATAATCTTCTTTTCAATTAAAACAAATATGTTCTTAACATTTTGTTAATTTTAACTTTGGTACTAATACTAACTCACTAATTATGTAATTTTTAAGATATCCATTAAACATTACTTCTTGAAATCGAAAAATAAAACTATGAAAAATTTTTTATATCTAAGCACAATTAAGTGAAACACTTAGTAATTGAATAAGAGTAGAGGAATATTAAACTTCAGAAATAGAAGTTTTGATGCCTTTTCTCCTTGCAGCCTATTTCGGTGGGGTGTGTAAAGAAGACCAGTCCCACTAAAGACCCTTTCGCTAGGCACACTAGTGGGTGGTGTTACTAAATATTGCCTGGCTATGGGAGAAATAATACCATACTTCTTAGTATTTATCGCCAACCATGTAAGTGGATCTACATCGTTTTCCACACGTTTATCTAATAAATATTCATTGATTTTTTTTTTTATCAAAACTTATATAGGGTTCGTACATTTATTTTCTTCTTCTTCACTTTCGCTGGAATCCATCAGAAATTTCATGGTGTCTTAAAGATATAGATTTCTCTGTCAGACTGGCACTGGAAC
>NQII01000434.1:0-106711 GCA_002778355.1 Clitarchus hookeri
CATGCAGGCCGATGTGTATGTGTGTGCTATTTCAGACCCTAGACTCCTACATGCAACGATAACTCTATGACGCGCATGTACGTATACCTTAATTTTCTTTGCGTGCATGGATGGTTTTTACAAGTTCCCGAACTTCAAAGGTTTGGACATGCTGACGAAAATAAGCTTGTAACAGGGCTTAAGGCCTACTTGCCCATACTTGATTGCATTCGGAAGTGATGAATGTGATATAAATTGGGTGGTCGTAGCTTTGNGGGCTTAAGGCCTACTTGCCCATACTTGATTGCATTCGGAAGTGATGAATGTGATATAAATTGGGTGGTCGTAGCTTTGGTGGGTGGGAAACATTGGGGAACTATGCTAATAAGATGGCTTAAGATGTACTTGTCCATACCACCCTGTTTGCCATCGGATGTGATGCCTATTACATAAAATTGTTGACTATAGCTTCTGTGTATGGGAAATGGCAGCCAACTATGCTTATACGAAGGCTTCAGTTGTACTTGACCATGCGGTCCTTTTCGTCACTGGAAGTGATGCCTATGTTATAAATTTGGTGACTATAGTCCCAGAGGGTGTGAAATGGTAGCTTACTATGCTTATACGAGGACTTAGGGCGTACTTGACACTACCATCTTGTTCGTTGTTGGCAGCGATGTCTATGTTATTAAATTTATGACTACAGCTTCGGTGGATGGGAAATGTCGGTCGACTATGCTTATAAGACAACTTTAAAGTTTAATTAACCCTACCACCCTGTTCTTAATAAGAGGAGATGTTTATGATATGAATTTGATGCCTATAGTTCGGTGGGTGGCAAATGGTAGGCATTTATACTTATAAGTGGGCTTAGGGTGTGCCTAGCTATGCGGCCCTGTTAATTGTCGGGGGCGATGACTATGTCATTAATTTGGTGACTATATCTTAAATGGTTCGGAAATTACCACAAACTATTCTTATAAGTGGGTTTAGGACCCTCTTGACCCTGTGGTCCTTTTCTTCGTGGCAGATTATACCTATGTTATGGATTTGTTGGCTGTATCTTAAATGGTTCGGTAATAACATCCAACTATGCTTATAAGAGGACTTAAGGCATACTTGAGCATGTGGTCAATTTTGTCCTTGCAGGTTACGTATATGTTAAGGATTTGGTGGCCGTATCTTAAACAGTTCGGAAATTACAGCCGACTATTCTTATACGAGTGCCTAATGTCTCATTGTCCCTACCATCCTATTCGGCACCAAGGGCGATGCCAATGTTATGAATTTAGTGATTGTATCTTAAACGGCTCGATTTTTTTTCACATATCCTTCCTGTTATACCTCTCGCCTCCAACCGCCAAGGGTTTTCTCATATTTCTCCCATTCTCTCGCTTTCTCTCGTCTCCGCATTCTTCTGGTCTCCTTCGTACCTCTCTCGTACATCCTACCTCTCATTGTCACCCACGTGCTATCTCCCTCTCCCATCTCCCACCCTGGGGTTTTCTCACAGTACTCCTAGTCTCCTTCCTGCCTTAATCGTTCGTTCTATCTCTGGAGGAGGGAGGTTTCATAAATTTCACCCACCCCTCTCACTTGCTTCTCGCCACCACTCCCATCCCCCACCACAGAATTTAATCAGAGTCCTCCTAGTCTCCTTCCTACCGCCAATGTCCTATCCCCCTCTTCCAGCTCCCACCCATGGAGTTTTCTCAGAGTCCTTCTGGTGTCCTTTATTATTTTAATGCTCTCTTATTCCTTCCTACTGGATGTCTCCACTTCACGCTCTTGAATTCTGTATGGACGTTTTCCTTTATTTTTTCATGCTCTCTCTTCATAGCATAGGCATCACCCCGACAACGGAAAGGGCCGCAGGGTAAAGTATGTCCTAAGCCTACCTAAAAGCATAGTTGACTGTAATTTCCGAACCGTTTAAGAAAGAGCCACAAAATTCATAAAATACACATCACTGATGATGACGAAAAGGACCACAAGGTCCAGTATGCCCTAAGCCTTCCTAAAAACACAGTTGCCTCTAATTTTCGAACTGTTTAAGATACAATCACTAAATTCAGAAGAGAGTTATAACCCCCGACGATGAAAAGGGCTGCAGGGTGAAGTATGATCTAAGTGCACTTAGAAGCATCGTTGGATGTAATTTCTGAGCCATTTAAGTTACAACCACCAAATTCATAACATAGGCATCGCCCTTGATGCTGAATAGGATGGTAGAGACAATTAGACTTTAAGCCCTCGTATAAGCATAGTCGGCTGTAATTTCTGAACCTTTTAAGATACAGCCACCCAATTAATAACATACACATCATCTGCAACGAGAAAAGGACAGCAGCATTACGTATGCCTTAAGAGATGTTATTTTCGAACCTTTTAAGATACAGCCACCAAAATTATAACATAGGTATCATCCCCCACGACAAAAAGGACCACAGGGTCAAGTAAGCCCTAAATCCACTTATAAGAATAGTTGGTTGTAATTTCCGAACCATTTAAGATATAGTCACCAAATTAATATCATAGTCATCGCCCCGACGATGAACAGGGCCGCAGGGTCAATCACACCCTAAGCCCACTTATAAGCATAGTTGCCCACTATTGTCCACCCACCGAAGCTATAGTCATCAAATTCATATAATAAACATATCCTCTGACGAAGAACAGGGTGTTAGGGTGAAGTAAAATATTAGTTGTCTTATAAGCATAGTCACCATAATTTTCCATCCACCGAAGCTATAGTCGTAAAATTAATAAAATAGACATCGCTGCCGACAACAAACAGGATGGTAGTGCCAAGTACGCCCTTAGTCCTTGTATAAGCATAGTTGGCTACCATTTCACACCCACTGGGGCTATAGTCACCAAATTCATAACATAGGTGACAGTGCTACATATTGATGATTATATATAAAAAATGCAAAAGAAAATAGTCATAAACACCTACCAACCGATGCATATTGCGCAAGCAACGAATGCTGTACATTATGTTAAACCAAAGAAGTTACCGTCGCGAAACACTGATGCCAGCAGACATAAAAGGAAAATAGTTATAAACACCTACCAACCAACATGCATTGCACAAGCGACGAGCACTGTACATAGCATCAGTCGTTACTAGACAAGACCGTTCACCTGAAAACTGACGTGGGAGCCTTAGTTAGTACAGCAGAATTGCAAACGATTTTCTCCATGTACACCCTCCGCCCGAGCTACGCTACAGTACAGAGGTACACGAATTTCACTACCAACCAATGCATAATGTGCGAGTATCAAGCAACATACATCACATTAAACTAAAATAAAATACTATGACACAGTCAAGAAACAGGGGGAGTGACAAGTTCGACACTGCTACATACCAATACAAAGAGATAAGAAAAATAATATGTAAAGGAAACAAGTTATAAACACTGTGATGGACGATGCTTTAGATGATGCTAGACAATACCAGACCATCCTGGTTAGTACAAAAGAATAGCAATCGATTTCCTTACGAACCGAACGTAATGAAACCATCATATTTAGATAACAGCCAACACTCACAACCCGCTGTCAGTCGACAACCTTGACTGGCTTACAGATTCTCACGATGTTAGTTGATCTTGCGACGTTGGCCGAGTCGGATGTGTTCCGCTGCTAGTGTTGTGAGTGTTGGTTGTACTATCATTGCGATGGTTTCGTTTCTGTTGGTTCGTAAGAAAGTCGTTTGATATTCTGTTGTACTGACCAGGACGGTCTGATATTATCTAGCGTCGTTTAACACACAGCGTACAGCACCCGACGCTTGTGTAATATGTGATTGCAGTGGTTGGTAAGTGCTTATAACTATTTTTCCTTTTCATTATGTTTTTATATCAGTTTGCATCAGTGTGAGGCAATGTTGTCCTTATCGCACCTGTGCTTCTAGGTTTCGCAAACGTTATTTTTAACTCTGGTGATGTACAACGTTTGATGCTCGCGCAATATACATAGGTTGTTAAATAAATGCTTACAACTATTGGGTTTTGTAATAATTTTTTATATCTGGTTGCAATAGCGCATAGCAGTGACATCTCTCTTGCATAACTAATGGTTTAAAATGTATGTTGTTTGTTTTGTTGCAAGCAAAGGAACAGTCTTAACAAGTCGCGTAATGTGTATCGCACTTGATGCATTGTAGTCATTTTTGCGGTTGACTCTTGTGGTCATTTGTTCTTTCTCATGTCGGCATGCATACCATTTTTTACTAAACGTCTTGGCATGATAGCATTACTGATATCACTATTATGGACTGTGGCTCCATCAGGTATTTTTTATATATTGTGACTCATTATAATATCATGCTCGCTATGTACTTACATATATTCCAGTCCTTTATTGTTAGTTATGTAACTGATTCTTCATGTACAGGGCAGTTTCATATCTTTTACACTCGGTTTCCCTGACATTAGGCTGACAGTGTTTATTTATAATAACACATAC
Source organism: Clitarchus hookeri (assembly GCA_002778355.1). Classification (NCBI taxonomy): domain Eukaryota; kingdom Metazoa; phylum Arthropoda; class Insecta; order Phasmatodea; family Phasmatidae; genus Clitarchus; species Clitarchus hookeri. Next base: position 4,456 of record NQII01000434.1, read on the forward strand.
ATGTTTTAGTGTAACATGCGACTATGTATGTCTTGTTATTGGTACAATTGTATAGAGCTTTATTTTTCATTATATGACATGTTGTAAAGGGTTGCCCAGGCTAACGTTGACTCGGACTGCTGGCCCTTGTGTTGGACTGATGGTGGTAGTCGTACACATCATAGTAGATTTTGCAGTGCTGATGCCTCACTGCTGAACCGTCACTGCTGACCCCTCATTGCTGACCCCTTAGTGCTGACCTCTCAGTGTTGCCTACAAGCAGTACCAATGCCGAGCAGTTCTGTTTAAAAGCGGGGCAGTTTTATAAGGTTGCAATAATTTATGTCACCATTCATTTGGTTAAATACGAAGCTATGTTGTAATTCCCTCTTTAGTGGGGCAGAGGGAAATCTGTCTGTACCTATTTGCTAGACGAGTGCATGCAGGCCGATGTGTATGTGTGTGCTATTTCAGACCCTAGACTCCTACATGCAACGATAACTCTATGACGCGCCTGTACGTATACCTTAATTTTCTTTGCATGCATGGATGGTTTTTACAAGTTCCCGAACTTCAAAGGTTTGGACATGCTGACGAAAATAAGCTTGTAACAGGGCTTAAGGCCTACTTGCCCATACTTGATTGCATTCGGAAGTGATGAATGTGATATAAATTGGGTGGTCGTAGCTTTGGTGGGTGGGAAACATTGGGGAACTATGCTAATAAGATGGCTTAAGATGTACTTGTCCATACCACCCTGTTTGCCATCGGATGTGATGCCTATTACATAAAATTGTTGACTATAGCTTCTGTGTATGGGAAATGGCAGCCAACTATGCTTATACGAAGGCTTCAGTTGTACTTGACCATGCGGTCCTTTTCGTCACTGGAAGTGATGCCTATGTTATAAATTTGGTGACTATAGTCCCAGAGGGTGTGAAATGGTAGCTTACTATGCTTATACGAGGACTTAGGGCGTACTTGACACTACCATCTTGTTCGTTGTTGGCAGCGATGTCTATGTTATTAAATTTATGACTACAGCTTCGGTGGATGGGAAATGTCGGTCGACTATGCTTATAAGACAACTTTAAAGTTTACTTAACCCTACCACCCTGTTCTTAATAAGAGGAGATGTTTATGATATGAATTTGATGCCTATAGTTCGGTGGGTGGCAAATGGTAGGCATTTATACTTATAAGTGGGCTTAGGGTGTGCCTAGCTATGCGGCCCTGTTAATTGTCGGGGGCGATGACTATGTCATTAATTTGGTGACTATATCTTAAATGGTTCGGAAATTACCACAAACTATTCTTATAAGTGGGTTTAGGACCCTCTTGACCCTGTGGTCCTTTTCTTCGTGGCAGATTATACCTATGTTATGGATTTGTTGGCTGTATCTTAAATGGTTCGGTAATAACATCCAACTATGCTTATCAGAGGACTTAAGGCATACTTGAGCATGTGGTCAATTTTGTCCTTGCAGGTTACGTATATGTTAAGGATTTGGTGGCCGTATCTTAAACAGTTCGGAAATTACAGCCGACTATTCTTATACGAGTGCCTAATGTCTCAATGTCCCTACCATCCTATTCGGCACCAAGGGCGATGCCAATGTTATGAATTTAGTGATTGTATCTTAAACGGCTCGGAAATTACATCCAACTATGGTTATAAGTGCGCTTAGGGCATTCTTGAACACTGCTGCCCTTTTCGTCAGTGGGGGTTATACGTCTGTTATGGATTTGGTGGTTGCATCTTAAATGGTTCGGCAATTACAGGTAACTATGCTTTTAAGAATGTTTAAGACATACTTGACTCTGCGGGCCTTTTCGTTGTAGGGGATGATGCCTATGTCATGTTTTTGGTTGCTGTATCTTAAAGGTTAGGAAATTACAGCCAACTATACTTATAAGTAGGCTTAGGGCATACTTGATCCTGTGGCCATTTTAGTTGTCGGTGGTGATGCCTGTGTTCTGAAGAAAGTGTGAGAAAATAAAGGAGATTGGGAGGACTCTGAGAAAACTCCTCACTCGGAATACATGAGCATGAAGTGGGAACATCTGGTAGGACTCTGAGAAAACCCCCACATGGAATGAAAGAGTATGGCGTGGGGACATCCGGTGGGAAGGAATGAGAGTGTGAGAAAATAAAGGAGATCGGGAGGTCTCTGAGAACCACCCCCATCAAGGAATTCAAGAGCATGAAGTGCTAACATCTGGTAGGAAGAAATGAGAGAGTGTGAGAATAATAAAGGAGATCGGCAGGACTACGGAAAACTCCAGGGTTGGAAGACAGGAGAGTGGGATAGAATATGTGAGGTAGGAAGGAGACCGGGAGGACTCTGAGAATACCGTGGGGGTGGGGTATGGGAGAAGGGGCGAGAAGCAAGCAAGAAGGTTGGGTAGAATATGAGAACCCTCCCCCCCATGGCATAGAACGAATGAGAGAGGTAGGAAAGATACCAGAAGGACTCTGAGAAAAACCAGGAGTGGGTGACAAGAGAGGGAGGCATATGAGAAAACCCCATGGGAAGGAGATGGGTGAGGGGGATAGGACACGGGTGACGACGAGATACAGGATGGGCAAGAGAGGCAGGAAGGAGACCGGGAGAATGCAGAGAAGAGAGAAAGCGAGAATGGGAGAACTATGAGAAAATCCTGATTGTGGGTGGCGAGAGGGAGAACAGGAAGTATATGCAAAAAAACCGAGGGATAGAACGTGGGAGACGAGAGATACTGAAGGAATAAGAGAAAACGTTCCAAACAGAATGCAAGAGCTATAGTTGCTTAGGTGGAGTGGTGGAGCAGGAGGGGGAAAAAAGGTAATCCAATATGACCGCTGCTGGTGAGGAATGAAAGAGCAGGAGGTTTCCGCATGACATTATCCAAGATGGTGGTTGGCTTGTCCTCTTGTCCCCATCCCCTAACCCAGAACATAAATTCTCCTACTACTAGTGTCACCGCTGAAAGTGTCATAGGTAGACGCAGTGCGACTAGAACACTGCACCCCACTTCACAGCCCTGTGCTTGGCGGCGATAGCGTACTTGATGCGCTTGACAGTGTCGCCCTTATCGCTTCCGTGCTTCTCGGCCTCAAACGCGGAAAAAAGCTCCAGATAGGCGCGAGCCTTAAGAGTCGCCCAAACCTCTCCATTGCATTGGAGGCCATTCATATCTATCTTAGTGACAGGGGGCCCAAAATACAGTTAGCTGGGTTGTATGTTCCAACTAAAGTGTGTTATAGAGGCAAGGAAATGATGAGAGGGTCGTGTGATGACTGGGTGTGTGTTGTTTGCAACAGTCGGTGTGGCAAGTGCAACGTGCAGGCGTGTCCCATGAACGTGGACAAGTGTCCTGCGGGGGCTGTTGCTGACCCCTGCGACTGCTGTCCTGCAGGAGTGTGCGGCCTGCCTGAGGGAGAGAAGTGCTACAACGCCTCTCTACCTCAGCTGCCGCCAGACGCCATTAAGTACGGTCCTTGTGGCGAAAACCTCGCCTGCCTGCTGCGACAGGATCTCCGCCAGTACAGGGTGAGTGAAATCCCGTACAGTGAATATAAGGCATAGTGAAATCCAAATGAGAAAATAATGCGTAGAAGTTCAAATTACGTCAGGCGAGTCGAGAGAGTTCATTGCCGCTGAACGAAGGGGTGAGGTTGTTCAGTTCACTAGTGACAGCGGCCGAGAACGGTTGAGCTAGAGCTGCTCCGCGCGTGTATATTACCTGTCGAAAAAACATAAGCCGTGTCGGCGGTAACAGCGTAGTAGAAGAGAGCGATTTTTATCGGTTTGGGTTGTATAACACCAGCCGAGTCACGTAGTTTCCCTCCCTCCAGTGGCGAGCGCTCGGTAGAACTCCCCTCTACACTGCCTATTCTATCTCCATTCCCTCAAATCTGAGTGAATATTTTTTTCTCATTTGAACTGAACTATATGATAGATGGCTGATGGGAGCAACCTCGGCCGCGGGAGGTGGGGAGCAGGCCAGTTTCTGGTAAACCTCTACAGATAATAATCTAATGTTGTGCCAACAGTATTAATGTTACAACTACAGTAATTTTTTGTTCCAGTCTATTCCCAGTTTCTTCGCAATTTTTGAGGCAAACCTTTAAAAAATCTCCCCAAGTATGACATGTTTAGTTATTTCCAAAATATGCCACTTATCACAAGCGTTTTATACGCGTGTTCATAAAAGTAACTTTTTTTCGGTTACATTGAAATTTTATTCATATTGTATCTATAAATTGTAATGCTTCATGTACAAATAATATAAATAAAACCATAGAGAAAACACGTTTGTTGGTAACGCCTAGTAAGAAATGGTTCTCATGCAAAATATTATTACAACTGAGTGCGCACGAATTCGGTGCGTTGTCCTTTGGTGTAATTTTCCAGACTTAAATAAGCTTTGTTTGCACGAAGTGGAGGAATATCCTGGAAGTAGAACTTTAGAAGGGCTTCAGAAAAGTGTAAAGTAACCGTGAATTGATTATATCTGTGAGCCATCAGTAACTAATATTGCTGTTAATGTAACAATTTTTTTTTTTTTTGGAAAAGAAAGCATTTTGAGACAGTGATAAACATCTTTTGAAATTTACATTGGTGGTTACATTTTTTTTTACATTAGTATTTATTTGTAAATACAGCGTGCTATTTACATCATGCTTGCTCAAAATCCATGTTTTATCTTGCTTTACTCAGCTTTTACGCTCTGTTATTTTATTCTACTCTCGGAGTAACGTTACGGAACGCCGTCCGGAGGACGAGCAAAGAAGGGGAATGTACTCATGACTTTAGCCACTGGCACAGTAGGTGGTTGGTGTTGGTGGTGGATGTTGGTGGGTGGTGTTGGGAGCAGTTGAAGTACAGGGCGATGTATGTAAGATGGCACAATTTCCTGTTTGTGGGTGGTGGTTGACGTTGATGGTTGGTGGTTGTTCCTAAAATCATTTCAACTCGCGTTTGGTGGTTGGTTTTTGGTGTTGTTGGTGGTTCGTGTTATAGAGAGTTGGAATGCCTTGAACTTTTACCACCAGACGACTAATCAGAGAGCATTCTTTAGATTCTGAACGATCGACAGTGGAAAAGCTTTGAAATTGTGGAAGATAATCGTGAAAATAAAGATATTTAAGATAATAATACATGCTTTTCTCAGGAACCAGCAATATTTAAGGTTAAAAATCCATAGGATAATAACATAAAAATTGAAGAAAATAGTACGAGTATATTGCATTTGCAGGCTTTTACGAGGCGATTGCGTGATTACAGACTAACTCGAGTTGGCTATGTGGATGTAATTTTTTTTACAAAATTCAGTACATTTATATCTTAGCATAAGGAAATAACATGACGTTTTGAATATAGATTACTTAATTGTGTTTAAAAAAATTTTAAATATCATAAATAAAATTTTGTTTGCTTGATTATAAAAATTCAAATTCCAGCCATGGCCAATCAGAATAAATATTACACCTTTCTCAAGACATTACTGCTATCTGTTGGCACATGCATGGACAGTTTATAACACCAACCCGGGATATCGTGCCATGGAACACATCGCACACCAATAACAACCAACCACCACCAACCGCCTATTGTGCAAGGTGTTGTAACCTTACCTCCTGACACCATGGCAGTAGCGTGTGATGAAGTGTTGCAAGAGAAGCTGGCGTTATCTGTGTGCTGTACCCTGTTGCCTGCTAGTTTGCACTTCCATCACTAAAACGTATCTCGGCAGGTGACGCCACAGGACGCGTGTAATGGGTCCCTTGCTGCTCGCTTGTGAGTGGTCGGAATGCACTCAGTTTCCCTAGGAAGCACGGTGTTTACTGGCTCCTGCCGCGTGCAACGAGAATGTACGGTAGTGAGCAAGCACCAGCTTACCTTACAACACTTCACCACATGTCATTACNGCACGGTGTTTACTGGCTCCTGCCGCGTGCAACGAGAATGTACGGTAGTGAGCAAGCACCAGCTTACCTTACAACACTTCACCACATGTCATTGCACCATGGTCAGCGCTGTCCTCAGCGCACGGCATTAGAGATTGACGAAGAAGCGGCAGTGTCTGATAGCGCTGAGGCGACACTTGTGGAAACTACCGCTGACCTCTCGACACGGCATGATATGGACTCATGTCGGGCGCGACTTTCTTACATACGCACGTGTGCGACAACCAGCCCTCGCTGTGCCTCGCCTCACACGTACCAAGACGACGCCCACACTTTCAAGCTTTGTAAGTAAAGACGCAATCGTTTCGCGTTGTAATTCATTACAGTCCGTTCATGGTTACTTCCAAGTTTTCTGGAGCCCTGCTGGAGTTCTACTTTCAGACTACTCCTCCATCTCACGCAAACAAAGCTTACCGAGTCTAGAAAATTACACCTAAGGGACAGCGCACCGTATTCGTGCGCTCTCAGTTTTATAATATTTTCAATCAGGACTATTTACTACTAAGTATTACTAACACACCGATTTTTTTCCTATGCTTTAATTTATATTAATTATGTATAAATTATTATAATTTCTAGAGAAACTACGTGATAAAGTTAGATTTAACCGAAAATAAGACCATGTTATGTAAACTCACATATAAAACGCTTTAATACATAGCGTATTTAGGAAACAACCAAAAACATCTTACATTGCGTGATTTTCCAAAGAATTGATTAAAAAAAGTGTGAAGAAACCGTGACTAGACTTTATCGTTGTGGGTAGCATACAAGTATATGTTAGTTGANATTGATTAAAAAAAGTGTGAAGAAACCGTGACTAGACTTTATCGTTGTGGGTAGCATACAAGTATATGTTAGTTGAATGTGTGTCATTGGAGCTCCGCTCATCCGATACGCCCTGCAGGACTAGGAATTAATAACATGCATGTAAGTANTTGAATGTGTGTCATTGGAGCTCCGCTCATCCGATACGCCCTGCAGGACTAGGAATTAATAACATGCATGTAAGTAGGCAGAGCTTAACATCTTGTCGACAGGGAGGTTATTAGAGACGGAGCAAGTTGCTTAGAGAAGCGGGAACACGGAGGGAGCCGGCCATCGACAGCGAGGTCATAAGAAACGGAGCAAGTTGTTCAGAGAAGCACGAAAATGGCGGAAACCGGCTATCGACATCCAGGCCATTAGAGATGGAGCAAGTTTCTCAGAGAAGCGGGAATATGGAGCGAGCCGGCCATCGACAGCGATGTCATAAGAGACGGAGCAAGTTGCTCAGAGAAACAGGAACATGGAGGGAGCCGGCCATCGACAGTGAGGTCATCAGAGACGGAGTAATTTGCTCAGAGAAGCTGGAACGTGGAGGGAGCCGGCCATCAACAGGCAGGCCATTATAGTTGAAGGAAGTTGCTCAGAGAAGCTGGGTCATGGAGGGAGCTGGCCATAGACAACGGGGTCATTAGAGACGGAGCAAGTTGATCTGAGAAGCAGGAACATGGAGGGAGCCGGCCATCGACAGCGAGTTTATTAGAGAAGGAGCAAGTTGCTCAGGGAAGCAGGAGGTGGGGAGGAGTAGACCATGACCTGTAGTAAGGGACCATCCCTGCATTCGCCTGCACTGTAAAAAATGCCTGTATTTGTACGAGGAAACACTTGTAATACTAGGAAACACTTGTAACACTAGAAATAATGTAGACTAAATTTCTCAAAACCTTAGTCGGAAAGGTGTCAAACTAATATTGAGTCTTACTAGCGAGTGATCTAGACTTCGAGTTTATTATTAATATTGAGCTAGATAAATTGTTTTGTAGGTTTTCTATAATTATACTTCGTAAAAATAGAATGTTTCAGTTGTAGATTTACAAGAAAATCTTTCGCAACTTGTTTCTGAAGAATTGTTTGTAACAAGCCCATACAATTTTTTTTTTACTGTGTAGAGTGATTTTGGGAAACCGTAATCAGGATGGCTGGACCAGGAATCATACTAGAGTCTTCCGGGATACGAGTACAGTGTTTTACTACTGCACCTCCTCGCTCAGTCAACGAAGTTGTAAACAGCCAGATCTCCGATAGTTTTATGCAGTGTGGTCGGGTAAAACAGGAGAATGAGTTCTGTCTGTCGCGACAGCACACGAACAAGTGACTTCTGTTCGAGTGCGCAGAGGACTGCGAGGTCGAGCTTGGCGCCTTCTTACAACGCTGTTAAATTTTTAGTCTATTCGCGGTTTCATCGCAGTTTTTTAATCAAACCTTTGAAAAACCACCACACGTTTGGCTTGTGGGTTGTTTCTTAAACGTACGATGTAAGTTTCACTGAAGCGTTATATACTTCTGTTAACATAAAAGTATATTATTTGTGGTTAAATTTAACTTTATATTTTTTACCAATTACAATATTTGATTTGAAATTTACATGATAAATAACCTAAAGAAAATAGGTGTGTTGGTAATTCCCAGTAAGAAATAATTAAATATAATAATATTATTGGAGTGAGTGCGCATAAACTTGGCGCGTTGTCCCTTCCGTTTAATTTTCTATACTCCGTTAAGCTTTGTTTGCATGAGGCAGAGGAATATCCTGGAAGCAGAACTTCAACAGGGCTTCAGAAACGTTTGAAGTAACCGTGAATGGACAATATATAAAGTATTTTTGACTAGGGAAGCTGTGGTAAATAAATACTGAAGTTATGTAAAAGAGTAACTGGGATGTAATTTAGTAAACTCCAAATATAGTTATAATAGATATAAGCTTTTAGCGAGGGAGGTCAAACTAATGCTGAGCCACCCTGGCCGTGTTCCAAATAGTAAGGATATTTAAACTCGCGCACTCTCACTCGGAAGTGACTTCAGAGAGCGCTGTTCCATATAACAAGTGCGCGAGAGTGAGTGCACGAGTGCGTACTGCGAGTGAGAGTTGGATGCATGCTCTATGCAAGCTCTCTGAATATTGCTTATTTATTTGGATCTCCATTGTCTACAATGACTACAAAAAAAGGTGTTTTGTTACTTCAGGTGAACTAAAACACAATTGAGCATCTTTCAAATAAACAATACGCGATAATAACACTAGTATATTTTGAGAGCGAGTGTGGGTCCGTTCCAAATCAAGAATACACAGGGAATGGTGGGAGGGAAAGGAAGTGCGAGGGTGACTGCAGATGCTGGTTATTGGGAACACAGCCTTCTGTATGTATCGTTGCTGTAGACTGAATGTTATGACAGGAAGTGACGAGTGGTACGCCAAGTTGAAGCTGTACCTTGACAGATTTTCTTCTCGTCGTGAGTCCACACACATATCCTGCTTAGTGTGGTTCCAAGGGTTATATATAGGGGCACCTATTTTCCGCGAAAAGATTTCAGGACAAGTTGCGTTCCAACGCACTTTATTTCAGAACCGCTTTCGTTATCGGATCATTTGAATTGTCACGCGTCCTATTTACCTGCTTGCTAATCACGGACGGTCAGTATCGGAGAAACTTAATTCTGATTGACTCACTCGTGTAGGAGACTGTCTTCACACAAAGAGAAGCGGCCAATAGTCAAATGAAGACTGCAAGTGTGCACATAAAATATTGAAGTCTAGCCTCCGCATAAATGTTTTCCCGAAAAACAGGTGGCTCTAGTTATATATTTTGTTGGTGACGCGATAGTCCGAGTACTCTGTCGCTGAGAGGGGCGAGGGGGAGATCCGCTGGCACTTCGGTGCTGTGCTGTACAAACTACAGTCGCTGCAACGTGTTCTGGATTCTTCTTCTGTCCTGGACACTGACGTGTCGCTGCAACGTGTTCTGGATTCTTTTCTGTCCTGGACACCGACGTGTCGCTGCAGTTAGCTTGGCTTGTCCGCGTCGACTGATTCATAACAACGCCAAACGGTAGGTTTTCTATTTATAAGCCAGTTACTTACGATATTAAATCTAATTCACTTAAAGCAGTCGCCTGGAGCTATTTTCGCGTCACGTCAAGGGCGCCAGCGCCGCTACCCAACGGCTGTGAAGTGGCGTGCAAGTGTTCTCATAGCTCTGCAAGTACCTGTGGCACTTAAAGCGATGACCCTATAATTTTATTTCTGGAATGCTGTAGCAAAGTGCAATACATGTTCCTATCGTAGATTCGTTTGTGTTCGGGTAGTATGTTTTAACATACATCTAGGAAAGCTGTTTAAACTATGTTGGAGGCCACCAAAATAATATTTACAGCACGCGTGACGTCTTGGAAGTATCACTTTATTCTCGTCTGGAAAATCTTTAATTTATTAGGTAAACAGATTGAATACACGTTTAATGGTTTCGTCAAAAAAAAATAGAGTAGTAAAACTTGTAATGTTTTATCGCACAACGCACGTCGTGTTTTACAAGTACGCATTTACAGCGAAGTTCACCATAAAGTGAGAATATTTAAGGCTGCCGCCTAGTAGGGGTGTGTTTGAGTGTGTGTGTGTATGTGAGGGCGCTGTACGGACGACTCCGGCTGGCAGTAAGCGAATTCCATAAACGTAAAATCAAGAACAAAATCTGTACTACTAAATAAATTTTGATGGGCTTTCTTTCACTGAGTGTGTATTTGAATGAACAAAACCAACATATACAAAAATATTTGGTAGGCTACAATGTACAGTTAAGGAATAAATATTTGTTTATAACATAAAACATATAGAAACTACAAAATCAGTATTTAAGTACAAATAATATTGTTTATTATGCACAAGTTTATAATAACATTTTAAACATTTTTTGTTAGTAACCAAGTTTAATTTTTTTTAAAGCCCTGTTAAAATATTTTTGTTTATAAAAGATTTAGTTTTTAAAATATATACATTTAAATACATATTTGGAGATGATCACATTTTGTTAATTTCATGAAAATTATGTTGGCATATTTACTCTATTTTAAATTTATATTCCTAATTTTTTAAACGAAAAGTAAGCGATTTTTAAATTGAAAACTACAGACGGTGCCAACTATTGCTGTGCATGGTAGCTAGCAGCGTTCAAAAATGTTTTCAGTAAATCTAACCCCATAAATAGATATTTAGTAGTTAAAATTGTGTTCTTGATTTTATGGTACGGAAATTGGCGCACTGGGAGACCTTTCAATGCCACTTAATTTATTTTGTTTGCATTACTGATGGCTACTTCACGTTAGAAATGTGCCCTCTTTCACAGCAATATAAATATTTACTTAAAGAGAAAAGTGAAGACAGATACCCTCAACTACGAAGTGGAACAAGTGGACTCCGAAGGTTATCTTATTTGAGATCCGCCTGGAAGTATTTTCAAGTCAATTCGGAAACATTGTATCTATTATTAGCCCTGAAAGATAGCCTACATTTAGAAGAATACGTGCTGACGACATAACGCTTCTTCTATGGATTTTCCGTTACAGTAATTTATTTCGATGGTGATAGATTCCACTTACAAGTGTTGTTAAATCACCGTACAAGATGGCCAACTTCAATGTGAAACACTTTTTCTTATACTGTTACGATTTCTGAAAGTCAGTGGTATTCTTTTAAGGGATGGAGGTCTTAACGAAATAAAGTAGCCAATGATAAATTACTAATTTTGGTTTCCCGAACTCACTCCAGGCGAATGCTGGGACGGTTNAGCCAGGTTCTTTTAAGGGATGGAGGTCTTAACGAAATAAAGTAGCCAATGATAAATTACTAATTTTGGTTTCCCGAACTCACTCCAGGCGAATGCTGGGACGGTTCAATACTATAGGATTCCTTCCCGGTTCCTGCTTCTCTGAACAACTTACTCCGTCTCCGACGACCGCGCTGTAGACGAGATGTGAACAACAAATTCATTACTTCATATTTATACGAGATACTGTTCAACTTGTAAACATTACTTACGTGTACTATTTCCTAACTATTTCCTCGCATAAAAATACCTTAGACACATATATACACATATATATTTATATATGCAAAATATCATGTCAAAATATCAATTGTAGTGTTTTTTGGATCAATAAAAAAAACCAGCTCACATAAAAAACTAAGATAATTCATAGTGAAATAAGATACCATTACTTGCTTCAAGGAATATTTAAACTCACATTATGAAATGTTTTGAAAATTTTAAGAAATGTTTAAAATAAGAAAAATTATTTTACATATTTTTTTTGTAAAATAAATTTTTTAAGCATACGTTAAAATTAATTAAGATGTTTCAGTCATCCTTGATAAATTTTTTGTAAAATTTTTCGTTTCTATGTAGAGTCCAAAATCATCTAGTTTGTGATTTTAACAAGCCAGATGCAAAAACTATACGAACAATTTTTTTTATGCAAGGAAAGAGTACATACAATAAATGTCTACAAGTTGAACGGTATTTCACCCAAAAATTATATATTGAGTTTTTCGGCGTCCGGCACCATCTTGCCCTAGCTACCTACCTGCGTGCCTACCTACTCTCAGTCTCATGTGACTTGGCAAGATTTTGACAGGTCGACGAAAGTAGCGCAAATGTTTACTTTTCGCTTATGTATCCTTTCGCCATCAGCTGGTGCGTCAANTTTGACAGGTCGACGAAAGTAGCGCAAATGTTTACTTTTCGCTTATGTATCCTTTCGCCATCAGCTGGTGCGTCAAGTGGCGGCTGTATATTTATTTTATTAACACGCTGTCAACTAATCCACTTTTCCATTGTAATGCTAAACACATTTGAANTGGCGGCTGTATATTTATTTTATTAACACGCTGTCAACTAATCCACTTTTCCATTGTAATGCTAAACACATTTGAAGGTATTCATAGACTCACATCTGTGAAAAAAATTTATAGGTTTTAAAAGTAAAAACAAACCTTGCAAAAAACTAAATATTTGTTACGTATGTTTTTATTTATTACAGACAACGAATTTGGGTTAACATTTGCTAGACAGTAATTGTAGTTCTCATCACACTTTGGATGTCACAGCTAATATGTTTAGATTCGAAATAAAAGTAATTCGGGAATCTTGCTTGACAACGCACTCTTCATTCGCCACAAACAATTTACCAACGAATCTTGCAAAGCAGTTTTTCTGCTATTACTGATACTAAACAGCATTAGAAATATGTGGCGAGGAATAATGTAAGAATTCTTCAAAACTACCCACGCACATCCCATTTTCTTCATTTTATTAATAAAGAATAGTAACAACACGAAAATAACAAAAAATTGTGTTTGCTGGGAACTTTGCATGTAATGGACGTTAGCGTAACGAAAACGAATACCAGCCCAATATAAATTACTAGAAATCAAAATCGCTGTACACGGAAATACAAATGATACTTAAAAAATTATACAGAGCTCAAGGACAAATAAAACCATTAGTACCTGTTCGTAAATTTGTTACTTTAAACAGGAAAACTATATCTTGTTTCTGACTGGTTGTAGTTCAAGATCTGGGTAACAGATAGCGTGGAAGGGCGTGTTGTAACATATGGCGTGGTAGGGCTTGTTGTGAGCTAGCTCAACATGTAGCAGCACTTTGGCCTTCCACTTGATTCCGTCTTTGTAAAAGTTCACTTTTCTCATTTTATTGGCTCAAAACGACAAGAGTTTAAAATATTTCGTCAAATTATTTAAACGAATTATTAAACTATACAGTCTGATATTTCTGTAGGCTTTTGGAATTAATATCAAGCATGAATGGAAGGTATGGAGAGTGGAGGGTACGACATAAAAATAACTTCCAATGTTTGAAGTTGCATATCATTTTAATACGGACAGTTTAAATGTACGTTTCATTTTGAACACACATAAATTACTACTTTAGCACGAAGTTTACTTTGTAACTCTAATAACAGCTGGTTTGTGAACACGTAAATTAAAACGAATTAATTCATTTAGAAACTCTTTCTTATCCGCGTATTTTCTGCTCGTTTAACGTGGGTCGGCAGTGCAGTCAGAATAGCCAACGTAATATTAAATTTCATTCGTTCATGAATCAGCTAATACAGGATTTTGTAAATTGCACGTTGTTTGTTACGTCAAGTGGCCACTCACTGACTGTCAGAATCTCGCCAACTTATATGACACAGACCATACCAAGCGGCCTGGCCCGATTAGTCAGGTATCTGGTACAGTGCCAACTTCACCTCCATCTCTTCTAGTCAACTAAACTGGAACATCAGTTCTTTTCGCTTCACCATCTGGCAGCTGCCCGTCTCGCGTCATTAGAGGGTCGCCAGCATTAGTTGGCGACTCAGTCAGCGTGTTCCTGGCAGCTAATATTATACACTTAAAATAAATACGTATTTTGAGTTGTATCAACACAGCACACGAGGGAACGCCCTTCTGGTGTTGGCCACAAGGACGTATGCTCGCACCTTCTTGTTGTGGACAAGCGGGGAGTCTGATATATCGCCTACGAAATATCGCATATCTAACGTCTGTGATAGTCGATCAACTCATTAAAGGATACATCTACCTAACGATTAAACTTNACGAAATATCGCATATCTAACGTCTGTGATAGTCGATCAACTCATTAAAGGATACATCTACCTAACGATTAAACTTCGCTGCACAGTGTTTGAAATCCAGTAATTTTTACGAGACTATGAAACGTGCGCTTAACCTGGTGAATTACAAAAATAACATAAACTTCAGGTGATACTTATTGTGTCCTCTCTAGACATCACGCACGTTAAAAACACATTTTGGAGCACTCCAGACGAGCTAAAAACAGCTTTTTCAAATCGCTGTACCTCAAAATATACTGCTCAGTTACAAACAGAACTACTCGAGGGACCTTTACTGCATACGTCTCGCTAGTAAAGTGATATGGGCACTGCTTAAAGTCCCATAGGCACATATAGCACGACGAGAACCTTCCTCGACAGTTCAGTGCCCTGCGCTGCGTGTAGCGGCGATGGCGCACTTGATGCGGGTTGCAGTGTCGCCCTTATCTCTCCCGCGCTTCTCAACCACAGACGTGGAAAACAGCTTCAGTTTACTGAGACGCGCCATGGTCTAGAAACTCGTTTAACTACATGGAATCCTCGGTTTATTCTCGTTTAGCATGCGACGATGTTTTAGAACTCGGGTTTTATCACTAGGANTTAACTACATGGAATCCTCGGTTTATTCTCGTTTAGCATGCGACGATGTTTTAGAACTCGGGTTTTATCACTAGGAATAATCCAACAGTATTCTGGGCTAGTGTCTGTAAGGAACAGGATAGAGTGAGGTAAAACACCTGCCTACATAAGAGAGGGTACCTAGTGGTCGGGCATGACAAAGGTGCCATGACTTCAATGCCAATATTCTCCTGGCTGGTATCAACTGCCCCCAGCAAATCCACTTTGCACCACAAGTTGTACGTAAACAGTAATATTATTTCGACTACTAGCGTTTTTTACCTTCACAATCTTGTTTTTTATTCTAACCTGACCCTGTCAGTACCAACCACGACCATTATCGCGTGATATGGTACAATTCCTGTGGACTGTGAGATCTTGGCCATTTTATATTGCTACTAGAATTGCAAAGTGGATTGGCATCCATTGTATATCACACTGGATAGCCAAAAAAAACTTGTATAGGCGTGCGTATGCAAATAACAGAGGTATGGAACCAATCAGAGTAAGACGATGCGGTTGGCAGCGCCTATATAAGACAACAAGCGTCTGGGAAAGTTGCTAGATCGGTTACTGCTGCTACAATGGCAGGTTATCNACGAAATATCGCATATCTAACGTCTGTGATAGTCGATCAACTCATTAAAGGATACATCTACCTAACGATTAAACTGCGCTGCACAGTGTTTGAAATCCAGTAATTTTTACGAGACTATGAAACGTGCGATTAACCTGGTGAATTACAAAAATAACATAAACTTCAGGTGATACTTATTGTGTCCTCTCTAGACATCACGCACGTTAAAAACACATTTTGGAGCACTCCAGACGAGCTAAAAACAGCTTTTTCAAATCGCTGTACCTCAAAATATACTGCTCAGTTACAAACAAAACTACTCGAGGGACCTTTACTGCATACGTCTCGCTAGTAAAGTGATATGGGCACTGCTTAAAGTCCCATAGGCACATATAGCACGACGAGAACCTTCCTCGACAGTTCAGTGCCCTGCGCTGCGTGTAGCGGCGATGGCTCACTTGATGCGGGTTGCAGTGTCGCCCTTATCTCTCCCGCGCTTCTCAACCACAGACGTGGAAACAGCTTCAGTTTACTGAGACGCGCCATGGTCTAGAAACTCGGTTAACTACATGGAATCCTCGGTTTATTCTCGTTTAGCATGCGACGATGTTTTAGAACTCGGGTTTTATCACTAGGAATAATCCAACAGTATTCTGGGCTAGTGTCTGTAAGGAACAGGATAGAGTGAGGTAAAACACCTGCCTACATAAGAGAGGGTACCTAGTGGTCGGGCATGACAAAGGTGCCATGACTTCAATGCCAATATTCTCCTGGCTGGTATCAACTGCCCCCAGCAAATCCACTTTGCACCACAAGTTGTACGTAAACAGTAATATTATTTCGACTACTAGCGTTTTTTACCTTCACAATCTTGTTTTTTATTCTAACCTGACCCTGTCAGTACCAACCACGACCATTATCGCGTGATATGGTACAATTCCTGTGGACTGTGAGATCTTGGCCATTTTATATTGCTACTAGAATTGCAAAGTGGATTGGCATCCATTGTATATCACACTGGATAGCCAAAAAAAACTTGTATAGGCGTGCGTATGCAAATAACAGAGATATGGAACCAATCAGAGTAAGACGATGCGGTTGGCAGCGCCTATATAAGACAACAAGCGTCTGGGAAAGTTGCTAGATCGGTTACTGCTGCTACAATGGCAGGTTATCAAGATTTAAATGAGTTTGAACGCGGTGTTATAGTCGGTGAACGAGAGATGGGAAATAGCATCTCCGAGGTAGCGATAACATTTGGATTTTCACGTACGACCATTTCACGAGTGTATTGTGAATATCGGGAATCCAGTAAAACATCAAATCTTCGACATCGCTGTCGCCGGAAAAAGATCGCGAACGAACGGGACAAACGACGACATACAACAATCATTAAACGTGACATACGTGCAACCCTTTCTCAAATTGGTGCAGATTTCAATGCTGGGGCATCAACAAGTGNACGAGAGATGGGAAATAGCATCTCCGAGGTAGCGATAACATTTGGATTTTCGCGTACGACCATTTCACGAGTGTATTGTGAATATCGGGAATCCAGTAAAACATCAAATCTTCGACATCGCTGTCGCCGGAAAAAGATCGCGAACGAACGGGACAAACGACGACAGACGACAATCATTAAACGTGACATACGTGCAACCCTTTCTCAAATTGGTGCAGATTTCAATGCTGGGGCATCAACAAGTGCCAGCGTGCGAACTATTCAACGGACAATCATTGATATGAGCTTTCGGAGCCGAAGGCCCACTCGTGTACCGTTATTGACTGCACGACACAAAGATTTACGCCTCGCCTGGGCCCCGCCAACACCGCCATTGGACTGTTGACGACTGGAAACACGTTGCCTGGTCTGACGAGTCTCGTATCCAATTGTATCGGGCGGATGGAAGTGTACGGGTATGGAGACATTCTCATGAATCCATGGACCCTACATGTCAACAGGGGACTGTTCAAGCTGGTAGAGGCTCAGTCATGGTATGGGGCGTGTGCAGTTGTCGTGAAATGGGACCTCTGATACGTCTACATACAACTCTGACAGGTGACAGATACGTAAGCATCCTGTCCGATCACCTGCACCCATTCATGTCCATTGTGCATTCCGATGGACGTGGACAATTCCAGCAGGACAATGTGACACCCCACACGTCGAGAGTTGCTACTGAGTGACTCCAGGAACAATATTCTGACTTTAGACACTTCCATTGGCCATCTAAATCACCAGACATGAACATTATTGAGCATATATGGGATACTTTGCAACGTGCGATTCAGAAGAGATCTCCACCACCTCGCACTCTTATGGATTTGTGGACTGCCCTGCAGGATTCATGGTGTGAATTGCCTCCTGCATACTTTCAGACATTAGTCGAGTTCATGCCACGTCGTNTGGACGTGGACAATTCCAGCAGGACAATGTGACACCCCACACGTCGAGAGTTGCTACTGAGTGGCTCCAGGAACAATATTCAGACTTTAGACACTTCCATTGGCCATCTAAATCACCAGACATGAACATTATTGAGCATATATGGGATGCTTTGCAACGTGCGATTCAGAAGAGATCTCCACCGCCTCGCACTCTTATGGATTTGTGGACTGCCCTGCAGGATTCATGGTGTGAATTGCCTCCTGCATACTTTCAGACCTTAGTCGAGTTCATGCCACGTCGTCTTGCGGCACTTCTGCGTGCTTGTGGGGTCCCTACACGATATTAGGCAGGCGAACCAATATTTTTGGTTCTTCAGTGTATATTCGATGCAGTGTTTTGCATTGTTTCCTTTTCCGAATATTGCTGAGGGGCCGCGATGGCGCAGTGGCCAGACTACTCGCTTCCCACCAAAGGCGAACAGGGTTAGACTCCCGGAGGGTTCCCCTAGACTTTCGTATGTGGGCAAACGCGGCGGACGTATCCGATGGTCAGCGGATTTTCTCGGGGCACTTCTCGTTTTTCTCGCTTTTACATTCGGCCACCGTTACATTTTCACTGGCGCTCAAGACCTTGTTTTTCAGCGCCAACAAAAATCNATTTTCACTGGCGCTCAAGACCTTGTTTTTCAGCGCCAACAAAAATCTCTCTACTTAACTTAACCGAAAATTCGTTGGACAGCCACTCCTTTAGCCTCAAAGCACATAAACCTAATCATATGCACAGAATGTTTCTAAATTAGATTGACAAACTTCGGCTACAGGTTAATCACGAAAAAAGGAGACAAAACAGGCCTACATACAATTTATGGTACAAAGTGGATCCCAAAGGCGGTACACATCTCTGAACTGGACCTAAACTCTAGTTTATTAAAAATATCGGGGGAACATTTTTAAGATGGTAAGTTGAGTGTCTGGATAATGTGTAACGGGACAAAGATATTTAAAGACCACAACTCCTGTCTGTTGCTGTCATCAAATTATTTCATGGAAATAATCATACTTACTACCCTTATTTTGACTTAATATCAGTGACGCTGAAACCTACTTGAAATTTAATAGATGAATTATGTACCCGCGTGTCACAATTAAATTTACACATTAGTTAGACATTTAGTGTTCCATTTCCAGTATTTGTAATAAACTAGTGATTCAGGTCCAATTTTAAAGACTGTACCACCCTTAGGAATCACTTTAGACCATAAGCTGTATGTTTATTTTAATTTTTTCTTNGTCCAATTTTAAAGACTGTACCACCCTTAGGAATCACTTTAGACCATAAGCTGTATGTTTATTTTAATTTTTTCTTGTTTTTAATCTGTAGTCGAAGTTTGACGGTCTAATTTAGAAACATTCTGTATGTTAATAATCATACAATTCCTATAAAATGCCCACTTCTATAACTTTCATGTGGCAATTAAAATTTAACTTCATTTTCATCATATTTGAAGACGCGACCTGTTGAAATGACCCCCCCCTCTCACTCTCTCTCTCTCTCTCTCTCAGCGTGTATATGCCCACTCTTGAAGGGCTGTAGAATGGAAAATTCTCGCAGTGTATGGGTTCCCAAAACATTAAACGAAGAACAGTATCTGAACTACTTAATATATTTTATAAAATCTATTAATGGGCACAAGATATACGAATGCTGTTAACTGTAATATACGTCAATGGTTGACAGAGTCAATAGTTTTCGATTTAAAACTTGCCGAATTTTGCTAATAATTAGGGATATAAACCACAAAATATTGGGAAACAATGGTCTAAATATCAACAAAATCTTCCTATCTACAATTATACGATGTAAAATTATTTTTATCGCGAAATGTTTTTTTTAAAAAAGAGCTTATAACCCAACCAGACCTAGTGTACACAACTGTGTACATTACGCACGAGTAAGTAATTTTTGGTCTATACTGTACACTGCGAAGCTCAATCACCAATGATATTACCTGTGGGTAAACGATTCGTAAACCGTCTTACTGTTCTCTGTCATAATTGGTTCATATAGCTGTGGCCAAACATATAGCCTACAGCTTATTGGCTGTGACAACCAAATAAGTGTATTGTCGACTTAAGTACAGCACGCATAATTACATGTTTTGTTTGCAACATCTATAACGCTGAACTGCTGCAAATAGTCGTAGGATGTAAACAAACACAAATGTCATTACCCTCTTCTGTTCCTGCAGGGACCGTTGGCATCATTCTGCCCTCGCTGACGGAGAAGGGAGAACTGTAGGAATGCTCTAAGAATACGAATGAACGTCGGAGTCAAAACACAGAGCACATGACGCTCGCAACGTATTCAAGATTTTTTTTTTTTCTCCTCGTCTTTACTGCGCACTTGGCGTGAGATCTAGATCTCGTGCTCCAGAACAAGAACACAACGTCGATGTGTCAGAGGAACTTGAGGCCACATGATCAGGGGCGGATGCCGGCATTTTTTTGTCGTGAATACTTATTTTAAATCAGATCGACGCGAGGAGTGCCAGGACGGAAACGGCGATGCGACGTTTGCAGACTGATCCACTCCAACACTATAACTTCCTGACTAATAATTCAATTGGAATAAAGGCGATCTCGTCCAAACGGTTACACAATTGCTCATGTTGTTAGAATTCCATAAATAACATTTCTTGGAAATTTTACTACGCTGTTCACCGGGATTTCCACTTTAATTTCTAAGATAAAATTTAAGGTCGAAATAGGTAAAAGTTAAAAGTAGAATTATTTATGGAAGTCGGGCACAAGGGAATGGATAAATAGGAGCCAGGAGCCGGCCGGCCGATATGTGTGTGACGTCACACGACCACCATGTTGAAACCGGGTGACCTTTGACCTTGACCCGTGACCTAGACCCTGACCCTGTGTCCTTGAATGACCTTAAAACTAAAAAAATAAAGTAAATCGCAGAAAAATTGTAAAATACCAAAAATGTAATACAAAAATCTAAAAAAAATATATTTTCAACAATTATTAAATATTTACATGTAGGAGGTCCAGGGTTCTATGACAAGCGGATTGACTAGCTCCCGACACGACCGACCCTCGCCAGATCGGCCAGTGTCCATCTCGTCATCCATATTAGATGTTAATGACCTTGATCTTGACCTTCAGTCTTGACATTGAATGACCTTGAAACAAAAAAATTCTAAAAACAAGAAACAAAAATGGAAAATTTTTAAAAAGTTTAAAAATCGAGTAGAAAATTACATCGATGACTCCTACCAACATTTTGGATGCCAGTGACTATGAACCCAATTACCTTAAAAACAAACACTCGAGAAAAAATTTAAAAAAATCGAATAAATTCATAAAAGTAGTCTAGCATATTAAGTTGCTCACTAAAAACCCATGTTGGGTATCGGTGATATTGATATTTGACTTTTTACCTTGATTTCGAGCCCATGACATTGGGTAACTTTTAATCCAAAAAAATTCAAAATTGTTTTACAAAATCCTTAACAAATTAATAAAAACTGCAAAATATTAAAAAAAATTATTTTTTTATTAAAATGATTTTATTTAATAATTTTATGAAAGAATTAAAATCTCGAATGTTTTGGCTTAGAGGGGATGGGGGACTGGAACCGACCAGCCACCATGTTATGATATCACCCAACCACCATATTAAATCAAAGTGACCATTACATTGACCTTTGACCTTTACCCTATGTACATGACCTTGAACGAACTTAAACTTCAAAAATTAAAAAGAGCATTAAAAATTATTTTTAAAAATTAAAAAATGATTAAAGTAATTATAAAAAAATTCAGAAATTTATAAAAAATATTAACATTTCCAGAGGCTCCCTCAGCATCATGTCCAGCAGACGACTGACCCTCACCAATGTTTTTCATAGGTTGATTAATTGTGTTCGCTTCGCCACCCAACAGAGTTTTTTTAATTGGTTTATTACTCTCACTCGTTCTACCCACCACCAAAGTATCTCGTTGTATTAACATTCCCCTCCCCTATCCCTTCACCAAAGCTCATTCTGTAGAATACATTCCACCCACCATATTCATTTTTTCGTTTGTCATTAGTTTACATTTTCATAATGTAGGCGATGCTAATTATCGATTTAACAGCCAGAGGAGCTAACGATTTAGCTACCATGTCGGCTGTCGACCTTGACCTTGATTCCAATTACATAGAACTCGAAAAATGTAGAAAAATCACAGTCCATACAATTGACCATTGCTATCTAGTNACCTTGATTCCAATTACATAGAACTCGAAAAATGTAGAAAAATCACAGTCCATACAATTGACCATTGCTATCTAGTCACAACAAGGATCCATACCGACTAACCATACTAGCCAACGACTGACTCCACCTAAGACTAACTTCACCCAATACTGGTCCCTGGCGAGACTGACTGAGCCCAAGACTAGCTCCTGACGAGACCAGTTCCTGCAAAACTGACTAGAACAACCGACAAGACCAACCTGCCACACCAACCACCTATATAAACGATGATGGACAATCTCGAAAAAAAGTCTCCAGTAAGAGTCTCGTAGCTTACATCTTCGCACAAAATCTTCGCAAAATATTCGCAAAACATTTCTACCATAACTGACCATACCAAAGTGTCATATTAACTTACCAAGCCAACTGACCAGGCCAACCAAATAGTTGCGAAACATTCCTCAAAAATATTCTCCTAGTTTCATTCGTTTGCCATGTAGAACTCGTCCACTTTAAACGACCCGAGTAAGACATAATACTTCAGATCAAACCATAGCCCTCCTCCTGCGCTTACTCACATACATGTTATCTTAAACAGACTTATTCCACTGTGCCCGAATTCCCTAAATCATTCTACTGTTAAAGCCTTGCCGTAGTTGAACCAAGCGTCGATTTTCAAATAAATTGCAGTATCTCACACAAGGGACTTCAATCAACACCNGCCTTGCCGTAGTTGAACCAAGCGTCGATTTTCAAATAAATTGCAGTATCTCACACAAGGGACTTCAATCAACACCTAGCTAAGACCAAACTTTCCGTTTGCATTACTTTTTGAAATTTGTAGAATCAAGATTTTAACCCATTCAATGCTTGTGTCCACTATCGCGCACATGTTGCGTNAACCATAGCCCTCCTCCTGCGCTTACTCACATACATGTTATCTTAAACAGACTTATTCCACTGTGCCCGAATTCCCTAAATCATTCTACTGTTAAAGCCTTGCCGTAGTTGAACCAAGCGTCGATTTTCAAATAAATTGCAGTATCTCACACAAGGGACTTCAATCAACACACTAGCTAAGACCAAACTTTCCGTTTGCATTACTTTTTGAAATTTGTAGAATCAAGATTTTAACCCATTCAATGCTTGTGTCCACTATCGCGCACATGTTGCATGTGAAGGGTGTTTATGACTAGTACTGTACACAGCGAGGAATCAGTACCCAATGGCCTGAGAGTATTCCCGACTGGCGACCTGATGTGTAAAACTTACCACACCTCTCGTTTTATGATTATCTGAGCACGCACCACGTTGTTCACTAGTTGCAGAAATACGCTAGACGCAGGTACAGCTCACATCAAAATATTACACGATTGCAACACTCCAGCTCGCAAATAAAAGTGTGACTGAACGGGTTAAGTACAAATTATTATTTTTAACTAAAAATCTTGGTGCCTGCCATAAATACCGTGCCACGAAATCACAAAATATCCTCAAGACTTAAAAAAAACCTTTCGGTCTTGACTAGCCTTAATTTATCTGCAGCTCCCATCATGTTCAATTACGTCTTCAGATACCGCAATTTTGTAATGTTTTACCTCACCTCATCAAAATACTCTATGCATTCACTGACTTAATAGNAACACAATATCTGTCACTGCAACGAATATTCATTAAACATATTTTTTTAGTAATGCGAGAGCGTCTTTATTTATCAAGCGCGTTATTAATTTCCTTGTGGTTCGTCTAATTACATTTATTAATTGTAAAACTGCGACGCTAGCTCCACCGCGTCGTTCGTCTTTGGAATTGCTTCCATGCAAGGTGGCTTTCTCCTTGGCCGGCTCGGCTCCCCTCCTGTTTCCTCCCCTCATTTCCCTCCCTTGATTACCCCTCCTCGGTGACTCATCGTAACGTTACCGAGCGTTACACTTTTTCATAAGTGACTCCCAGCCCAACCTAATTTAAGACGTTGTCACGTCAAAATCTTGGTGCCTGTTATAAATACCGTGCCACGAAATCACAAAATATCCTCAAGACTTAAAAAAAACCTTTCGGTCTTGACTAGCCTTAATTTATCTGCAGCTCCCATCATGTTCAATTACGTCTTCAGATACCGCAATTTTGTAATGTTTTACCTCACCTCATCAAAATACTCTATGCATTCACTGACTTAATAGAAGAACGATGATCGTTCACAGCTTGCATTTTTTTTCCTAACTTGGTTAGAAAAAAAGAGGGAGGATTCATAATTTATATATCACCCCCCTCCCCTTCTCGGGCCATCATCACTGCACAGGATGTTACGGGTTCAGAGTCTACCATCTGCGGAAGATCAGCATTTTTCTTATTGCGAACCAGCAGTTGCCAGCTGCGCGTCGACACGTGCAAGAACTGCAGCCTGGAGGAAACCGGAAATGACAGTTCCGTTTAAACCGAATCAGAACCCGAAGGTTTCGGATTTACACTGTTACTTGGCTGTGCGCTGGAATGTTCTCGCATTTATTCCTCGTTATCCAGGGAATTGCTGGTACAATGTCAAAATGCCTTCGGTTTCCAAACGTCAAGTTCGATGGTAACCTTTAGTGGCATGAGCTATAGTAAAAGAAAGGAAAAATTTGCGGAGTCCACGACCCGTAGGCCAGACTCCACTGTCCCATGCACTGTCTAGTCCAGCTTCCTGTCTGCTGCCCCAGTGAGTGGCTAATCCTGTCCCACACAACGTTACACGGGATTCCGGACTAGTTTCCCCTCCACGCTTGTTGTTGGCTCACAGTTCTCCAGGGCGTGGCTAGTCAACTGAGAGCCAATTGAAAACCTAACTGATATGCACACGTGTTTGAAATCAAGCTTGTCCTAGGGGCCACGGTGGTGTAACACTGTTTAAAATTTTCCCTTCATTTTACGGAAGAGAGCTTAAAACATTTATTCAGAAGTGTCCATAAACTTTCCGTAAAATTACAGACGCATTGATTCTAAAAAACGGACTTTCCATCAATTTCACAGAACTTTCTGCGGGTTCACGGAACCTCTCCGTTAATTTCCTTTGTTAGTTTTTTTGTACTTCCAGTAAAAAAAAATAGATAATGAGAAAAGCTTTAATTTTGGTTATATGGATGTTATACTGTGTATTAAAAAAAATACTCATAAAAGGTGAAATATGTTATACCCGAGCGAGACTTGAATCCGGGCAAAGAAGCTAAAAAGCCCATGACTTAATTCCTCGTACAAGTTTGAGGCCTAGCATTGGCATTTCTACTACAGTGACATAAGCCTTTTTTTTCAGTTTCTATTAAAGTAGCTCTATTTGAAGTGTTCCCAACTGTTAAAGACACGTAAAGCTTTTTTTTTACATTTCAAAGAATTGGTCTTAGTAGCGCGGATAACCTAAATGCCGCATAAACTATAATTATCTTTTCACAGCGGCGAAGCGAGGTACGTGCAGACGGGCACTGCTCGTTCCCGAAGCCCGAAGCTGAGGGAAATACGGACATCTTCCGTATTTTGCGTTCACGGAGTCAACTCCGTTTTTTGTCAATGGGGATTGCGTTTCCATATATTTACTGCGTAGTTCCGTAGAAATTTCCGTAAATATGCGGCAATTCTAACAGTTTAGTTGTCATACTACACATATGTAATGTGTCATAACCATTGTATACCCGTGTTAACATAACAGTACTTTTTTTTGGTCGAATTGCGCTTTTACTTATACTTTATGTAAAAATGATAATATTTAATTANAATATTTAGTTAATATGAATTAAAATGAGAGAAAATAGGTGTGTTGGTAATGCCTAGTGAGAAATAGTTTTAATGTGAAATATTTTTAAAACCAGAGCGCACTAATGTGGCACGTTGTCTCTTAAGTGTAGTTTTCTAGACTTGGTTAAGCTGTGTTAGCATTAGGCGGGGAAACAGACTGGAAATAGAACCTTAGCAGAGCCTCAGCAAAGTTGGAAGTGACGATGAATGGACAGTGGTTAAGTTGAATTAAGAGATTTGGGCGGCCCTTAACAACCAGGTATTTAGAACCGATGAGGGTGAAATGAGGTGAGAATGAATCAGCGCCGGAATGCATGGGTGGGGGAAACCGGGGATCCCATAGAAAACCCCGCCGACAAGCGGCATCCTCCGGCACGATTTCCACTTGCCTAAATCCGGGAGAGACCTGGCTGGGGACTGAACCCGGTTCGCCTTGATGGGAGGCGAACAAGTTAACCGCTCAGCCACCACGGCCGCTACACTGTTAGAAATTTCTGTAAATTTACGGAAACTTTTAAGAAGATTTAGAGTTAATTTATGGAAAGGCACATCGTTATCACGAATAAAGAAAATGAGCTCCGGAAATATAAAATACGGGAGTTTTTCGTATTCTTATGTCTTCGATTTTGAGACACGAACAATTCAGATGATACCTGTAGCGTATAAAATCCCATCTTCACAATACTACTTCGTGTAAAACAGTAGTAGGTGAGTGCGAATCACTCACGGAGTGCCACGTCGTTGATTCTTGTTCAAATTACGCTACAGGACAAACCCTTCTGTGTACACAGCGAAACACGCACATAACGAAAATAAAACAATATAGCAAGCGGTCCAACACGACTTGAAACTATACAGGCGCGATCGTCACTTTCATGTAAAATCCACATTACAAAATACTTCGTGTAAATGTGTGGTAGGTAAATCTTTCGAGTTATTGATTGCTAATTTTTCGATTTTTGTTCAAATCCCACTAGAGGACTAAATATTTACATTTTGTTAAATTTCTCGGTTAAACACAGTTAAATACATTACGAAAATAAAACTCTTTTCTTATCCCAGTTTGTAAACCTATAATAAAAAAAAACAAAACCGCACACGCTCATGACTAGAAACTAAGAGGCACATGCATAATTCCATATAAATTCCCTATTTACAACATTACTTCTTGTAAAAGCGTGGTAGGTGAGTGGATGATATGTTTGGCTGCCAATTTTTTTTCTTCAGAATTAAAATACCGCCACCGTACAAAATGTTTTTATTTTTGTTATAGTCGTTTTTATAAACAGCGAATCACTCACGAAACTATAGTAATTTTTTTTAATTTACCTCTTGTTATAAAAAGTGGATTACAAAAACAAACTTGCAAGTTTGTGGCCACGTCCCGTGAATTCGCGGAAATTTAGGTGAAATTTACGAAGAGGACGTTATTGAAAAAAAAATCGAAGAGACTTTAATTTAAAGCAGACCCGTGGATAATTTGTAACCGGTATTTCCCGTAATTTTACGGACAATTTTTCTAACAGCGTAGTGATTGAGGACTTCNTATAAAAAGTGGATTACAAAAACAAACTTGCAAGTTTGTGGCCACGTCCCGTGAATTCGCGGAAATTTAGGTGAACTTTACGAAGAGGACGTTATTGAAAAAAAAATCGAAGAGACTTTAATTTAAAGCAGATCCGTGGATAATTTGTAACCGGTATTTCCCGTAATTTTACGGACAATTTTTCTAACAGCGTAGTGATTGAGGACTTCNCCGTGGATAATTTGTAACCGGTATTTCCCGTAATTTTACGGACAATTTTTCTAACAGCGTAGTGATTGAGGACTTCAGTAGTGTCGTCACGTGACAACCCTGGCGATAGAGTCTCGCTGCGGTTAACACGCTCATGACGATGCCGGTGCCACCCTCGCGGTCGTCGCTGCAGCTGCTCATTAGGGTCAATCTGCCGTCGTGCCGGGAGCGGATAGCGGCCTGCAGTGGCCTAGTTGCGTCCCCGCCAGCTCGCTATGCACTTCCACTGCTTTATCGCCGAGCTTCTCTCGCCTGCTCGTCAACGCGTCGCCCACACCCTGCCCTAGGAGGCGACGTCATCGCGCCTTCTCGCCAGCGGCGCACACGACTACCTCCCTACCTCCTATAGCGCTCACTTCCAACTCCCCTGAAGTCCCACTCAACTTCTGGATTTCAGATATTCCCCCGTCTGATGCAAACTAAGCTTAACCAATCATAGACAACTACACCAAAGGGACAGCGCACCACATTCGTGCGCAAGTCTGTTTCGTAGTAGTTTGCANTAACCAATCATAGACAACTACACCAAAGGGACAGCGCACCACATTCGTGCGCAAGTCTGTTTCGTAGTAGTTTGCATAAAAACTATTTATAACTAAGCATTATCAGAACACCAAATTTTTCTATGTTTTTAGTCTACTTTCCGAAGGAAAGTTAGGCTTATGAGTAGATAACACTAGCATTAAGCTTATAGAGATCATCTGTAGTACTCATTGTGTGCAAATTTGGTGGGAATTAGATTATTGGTTCCCGATATATGGCGTAAATGTTGCCTTTTATCATTTGGCACTATTTTCCAAAGGTCTGTAAAAGATGATTTTTATAATCATATCTAATGCCACTAGTGGCTACTTTCAGCATAGATATAAAGATTAACTGAAAGTAGATAGATTGTTTCATATATATGACAAATTTATATAAACGATTTATATGACTGCCATACTGTAAATAAAGTAAGGCACACTTACAACACGGCCTCCTGCAGCACTACACATGTGCAATGTTCGGTGGGAATCGCTACGCTAGTCCCGGAAATATGACTTACAAGCTCTAGTTTCTCATGTGGTGCTATATTCATTACTGTATTAGCACATTCTTTGTTCGTCAAGGATGCTGCTTCATATTTAAGTCGGTTGAAACTGGTTTGGGACATATGGTTTACTAGCCTAAAATATTAAGTGTCTGGTATTTTGGTTTCTCTAGGGATTTCGAGCACATTTACACATTTTAAAACCATATACAGTTCAGTTCCTCCAACAAATTTAAAATTACACATGTCAGTTCGAAGGTCCTACAATAATGCAACGAATGTTGTTTTCCAGCTCAGAGCCATGTAGTGATTCGTGAGACATACAATTAAACGCATCACATATGCTCAAATAGGGCCTATTTTTGGATATTTTTGTACGATAGCTCCAAATGAGAAACTAAAGCTTTTATGCCATGTCTAAAGCAGCCACCCTATTTCCAACCAATTATGCAACAAGTAGTGCTACAGTTGGCCACGTAAAATTATANTAACCAATCATAGACAACTACACCAAAGGGACAGCGCACCACATTCGTGCGCAAGTCTGTTTCGTAGTAGTTTGCTTAAAAACTATTTATAACTAAGCATTATCATAACACCTATTTTTTCTATGTTTTTAGTCTACTTTCCGAAGGAAAGTTAGGCTTGTGAGTAGATAACACTAGCATTAAGCTTATAGAGATCATCTGTAGTACTCATTGTGTGCAAATTTGGTGGGAATTAGATTATTGGTTCCCGATATATGGCGTAAATGTTGCCTTTTATCATTTGGCACTATTTTCCAAAGGTCTGTAAAAGATGATTTTTATAATCATATCTAATGCCACTAGTGGCTACTTTCCGCATAGATATAAAGATTAACTGAAAGTAGATAGATTGTTTCATATATATATGACAAATTTATATAAACGATTTATATGACTGCCATACTGTAAATAAAGTAAGGCACACTTACAACACGGCCTCCTGCAGCACTACACATGTGCAATGTTCGGTGGGAATCGCTACGCTAGTCCCGGAAATATGACTTACAAGCTCTAGTTTCTCATGTGGTGCTATATTCATTACTGTATTAGCACATTCTTTGTTCGTCAAGGATGCTGCTTCATATTTAAGTCGGTTGAAACTGGTTTGGGACATATGGTTTACTAGCCTAAAATATTAAGTGTCTGGTATTTTGGTTTCTCTAGGGATTTCGAGTACATTTACACATTTTAAAACCATATACAGTTCAGTTCCTCCAACAAATTTAAAATTACACATGTCAGTTCGAAGGTCCTACAATAATGCAACGAATGCTGTTTGCCAGCTCAGAGCCATGTAGTGATTCGTGAGACATACAATTAAACGCATCACATATGCTCAAATAGGGCCTATTTTTGGATATTTTTGTACGATAGCTCCAAATGAGAAACTAAAGCTTTTATACCATGTCTAAAGCAGCCACCCTATTTCCAACCAATTATGCAACAAGTAGTGCTACAGTTGGCCACGTAAAATTATANCCATGTCTAAAGCAGCCACCCTATTTCCAACCAATTATGCAACAAGTAGTGCTACAGTTGGCCACGTAAAATTATACGATTTAAGGGATTCACTCACTTATTTCCAAAATGATGTCCCTGTAGATATTTGAAGTTGCTAAACTCAATCTACCGAAATCTTATACTCATTACTACTGAAGTTGATGCTCCAAATCCTACCTCTGTGGGGCCGTGGTAATGCAGTGGTTAGACTTGTCGCCTCTCACCTAGGCGAACTGGGTTAGATTCCCGGGTGGGTCGCCCCCAGATTTTCGCATGTGAGAATCGTGCCAGACGATGCCGTTTGTCAGCGTGTTTTTTCGGGGATATCCCATTTCCCCCGCCCCTCCCTTCCGACGTTGCTCCATACTCCCCTTGCTTCACCCTCATCGGCCCTCAAGATCTCGCTGTTAAGAGCCGCCCAAATCTCTTCACTCAGTCACTCCATCTACCGTCATCTTAGAACGACCTCTTTGGAACCACAGCTTACCTTGCGGCGGAAATTTCCCCTATGCCAAACTCTCCCATAAGGAATCTCGTTTTGTTCCTAACCTGAGAAGAATAAACCGTATTACAGGCTACGGCAGATACCTTGGCCTTCCCCGCTCCCACTTCTCTGGACTTGCTCCGTTTCTATTCACCACATTGTCGACGAGACCTACCTACAGTCAGCATTAACTGAAGCTTTATCAGTTACAGTTTCTTTGCCTTTAACGTATGACAAGCAGAATATTTCGTTTTATCAGCGACCCCGAACGACAGTTTTGTAAATCTGCCAAGAGAATGGATTACACACTCGCACCTTCCTGCTTTCAAATGAACACCGCGCCATCGGCGAGGCTGGAACACGCAACCTTCAAGTTACTNACACACTCGCACCTTCCTGCTTTCAAATGAACACCGCGCCATCGGCGAGGCTGGAACACGCAACCTTCAAGTTACTCTTGTATGCGATAACCGTTTCTGCGACACTATACGCCAGATGTTGATTGACAATATTGGTCCCTAAGTACAGGAATTCTAATATAGTCTATTAGCGGTTTCTTCACACTTATTGAATCAGACCTTCGAAAAATCACCCCATATATGACGTGTTTGGTTATTTCCGAAATATGCAATGTATCACAAGCGTATTATACTTGTGATAACATAAAAGTACCTTATTTTTGGTTAAATTGAAATTTTATTTATATTTTATCTACAAATTATAATATTTCCTTTATAATTACTGTGAATGAAACAGTAAGAAAATATGTATGTTGGTAATGGCTAGTTATAAATAGTTCTTATGCAAAATATTATTATACTCAGTGCACATGAATGTGGTGCACTGTCCGTCTGGTATAATTCTATAGACTCGGTTTACCTTTGTTTGCACGAGGCGGAGAAATACATTGTCAAGTTTTCAGTAGTCCCAGCACTTCACCACACGCTTCGGCTGTAGTGTAACGTACACTCTAAATCCGAATCATCTATATAGATCAGTGAAATTACATTCACTGAAAGTCAGTTGATAAGCTACTGCTGACCGGCGAATCAAGCAAATTAACTGGGAACAAGTGTTTTATAGCAGTGGAATTCTTGGCATTCAGTGGGAAATCACAAATAAATCAGTGAAATCCAACCACCATTTTAATGAGTTATATGGCACTGATTATCAGTTGCTCAATTCTCACTGGTTGAAGTAGAGAGTGTGTGGAGAAGGCGAGGTCCCCTGGAAGCAAACTGCGGTCGTGGGCGCGACTCCAGTTGCGAAGCTGAGTCGGACAGGTGGGCGGAGCAACTGGGTGCAACTTCGCCCACGCTGCAGTCGACGGCTGGGATGCCTCGTTCACACGCACGCCGGTCACGTCGAACAGACAGAGCGGACAACCACAGCAGCCAATGGGAGACCATCCTCGTTTCTCGCGCGGGCAACGCCTCAAAGTTGGGTTCGCGCCGATATTTCTGCTCGCAAGAAAAGAGCAGACTTCGCCGATATTTCCACAGACTAAAGATGAGGTGGAGCGATCTCGCTTGCTGCGTACATCCAATCTCCGTGTCCCAACACCGAACGTTATTTTCTGCAAACACGTCTAGCAAAAGCGGTATGGACTGGATTCTAGGTTAGAACACTGATTAATAAATAAATACGTTGATATGTTTGTATACCTCCCCCAACCAACTTGTAAGGCAGTGTGATTAAATTAAAATTAGCCAAAGTATTATATTCACATAAAAGTACTTGTACTTTAAAAATTGAGATAGAAAAAAACGGTTGGCCATGTGTGTGACTTTGACAGTTGTGTTCCTTTGGGGTAGGTCGTTGTTGGGCACATGCGCAGAAGGCGAATAATCGGTCTACCTCAACTTTAGTCTATGGATATTTCTTACATGTCAGCTGGTTCACGTATTTCACACTGCTAATTTGTTGCAAGTAGTCCACGGTTACCCCCAACTTTTCTGAAGCCTTGCTAAAGTTCTACTTTGAGGCTATTCCTCCGCCTCATGCAAACAAAGTTGAACCAAGTCTAGAAAATTACACCAAAGAGACTACACAGCGCATTCGTGTGCGTTTAGTTTGATGATATTTTGCGTAAGAACTATTTCTTACTTGGAATTACTTAACACACCTATTTTCTCTAAGTCATATTGATAGTAATTATAAATGAAATATTATAATTTGTGGAAAAAATATAAGTAAAAGTTTAATTTAACCAAAAATAAGAAAGTATTATGTTAACAGAAGTATAAAACGCTTGTGATAAGCGAGAAATCTAGGGAAAAAACCACACACGTCGGGTGATTTTTCAAAGATTTGATTAAAAAAGTGTGAAGAAACCGTAAATTGACTACAATCCAAGTGCACTGAAGTANGGGTGATTTTTCAAAGATTTGATTAAAAAAGTGTGAAGAAACCGTAAATTGACTACAATCCAAGTGCACTGAAGTAATAACATAGAATAGTTCAATGTAACTATTTATAATGATACTTATTTCCTAAGTAAACATAAACGTTTATTTTATTCAACACTCGTATAAAATAAATGTAGTTTAAAAATGAACAAAAAGTACTACTTTATTATAAAGTATTTTTGAAAGTACGTATAAAAAAAATTACTGTCTCTGACAATCATTTACTATAAATTCGTACCACAATGTTATTAATAGAATGGAGTAGAAGCATGATCGCGTCTGCTTTGTCGTCCATCACTTATTTCAGTATCTTCAGTCTAAAAAAAAATTGGTTAGCTACCTAAAAGGTATTGGAAGTTTTTAAGCTACACATGGTATGGAAATAATGCCACACATCAGCTGTTGGGAAATTCTCCACGCATCCGATACTTTGGTGAGAAAATCTAAAAACGCTACCATGGATGTATGGAAAAAATAATGTACCTTCCGTGCTTTCTCGCTATACTTGTACACTGATACGGTAAATCTGCGAGTAATTTCTCCCAGTATTGGCAATAAAAGTGACTAACGGAACAGTGTGGTCACGAACATTCTGCGACCAAACAGGAGAACGGTGACGCAGGGAACTGTGCATACACGCGAACAGCCGTATTGCCTGTTCACTGTGTCTGTTCGGTTGTGATGGCCGTACACACGTGAACCAAGCTTCATTGTGTGCTGGGGCGTCGCCGACCTTCTGTCTCGGTAGAGAAACTACGGCGTCATGCGCATTCAACCGCACTCACTTTCCAGTCGTTGTTTCTATGTGAATATACTATAGTCTATCAGCGGTATCTTCACGCTAGACGTGTTTGGTTCTTTCCTAAATACGCCATGTATCACAAGCGTTTTGTAATTCTCTTATAAAGGTATATTATTTTTTCTGTTGAAATTAACTTTTAGATATATTTTACCTATCAACAAAAGCAGGGGGAAATAAGCGTGCTGATACTGCCTAGTAAGAAATAGTCCTTATGTAAAATATTATTAATCCAAATGCGCTGGAATACGGTGCTTTTTCCATTTCGTGTAATTCTCTAGACTCGGTTAAACTTCGTTTGCATGAGGCAGAGGAATATCCTGGAAGTAGAACTTAAGCAAGGTTTCAGAAAAATGGAAGTAGCAGTGAATGGACTATATTTTAGAATCAGACTCACACCAGGGGGTACCCGTAAAGAAAACGGTGATGTAACGTTTGCAGGCTGATCCATTCCGACTCCGTAATATAATGTAAGTCTCGTTGATCGGGCATACGACTAGGATGCGTTCATGACCTTGAGTTTGTGCTGCNGACTCCGTAATATAATGTAAGTCTCGTTGATCGGGCATACGACTAGGATGCGTTCATGACCTTGAGTTTGTGCTGCGCATGCGCGAAGGGCGGGTGGAAGCACGCGGCGACTAGCGGACATTTTGTGCAGGGATGACAATTTCCGGGCAGCTTATCTCGTGACTCCGACGTGGCAGTGCGCTGATTTTCGTGTTAAACGAAATATCTCGCATAGATCTGTTGACTTAAGCCACACAAATCAAGTATCCGTTTGGTTACTTGGATTTCATTCTCATATCTCAAAGAAAATATTGTCCGCTAACTCAGAAGCAGTCACGTAATACCCAAAGCTGTCTGCCCGACATAGCCAAACATCGATTTTCCTTACTCCTTGCATTTATACATTGGTAACCATTTTCCCTTTGTCCATTGGCATTTGTACGGAAGTGTGTGTTCAAAATGATAACTTAACTCTGGATGATGGAATATTCTGGCTTTTTGTGTATAACTACCTATTCTATATCTGACATCAAGAGCTATCAATAAATTGGATATTCGTAAAATGAATAAGTTTTCAAATTATTTATTACATAAAGTTCTATAACATAAGATGGTATATAAACTGAATTTGTTGTTTATTTACCTTACTATTAGAAAACTAACAACTGTGGTGGTTTTTGATGGGGTTTTTTTTTTTAAATTCAAATACACATCAGTAAAAGAAACCCTATTGAATACATATGCAGTTCAAATTTTGTTTGGGGCCACGGTTGCNAATTCAAATACACATCAGTAAAAGAAACCCTATTGAATACATATGCAGTTCAAATTTTGTTTGGGGCCACGGTTGCGTATGGGTTAGGCTACTTGCCTTCCACCTAGGAAAACCGGACTCGATTCCCGGCGGGATCATCCCCGGATTTTTGCACGTGGGAATCGTGGCGGACGATACCACTGGTCGGCGGATTTTCTCTGGGATATCCCGTTTCCCCCGCCCTTGGATTCCAGCGCTGCTCCACACCCACATCACTTCACCCTCATCAACTTTCAAGTCCTCGGTGTTAAGAACCACTAAAATATCTTCACTGACTAACTCACACTTAGATTTTGTTTTTGATTTTATTTTCTCGAAATTGGCGCACTGCGAGGCCTTTCCACAGTTGTAAACCACATTCGTTGTTAATGAGGGTCGGCGGATTCTTCGACGGACAAGGCTTTTGTGAGAGCCAGAACTGGTAAGGGTTATATTTGGGGTTTTATGGAGCGTAATAAATAAATAAAAATAAATAAATTAAAGTGAAAGACAGTTTGTCTTCATATCCACCATGTTGGTATTGTATTATTAATATCAACGGAATGTGCTATTTAACTAGGTGCTGCTGTCTGCTGGCCGGAAGTGGCAACACAGTCGTATTATCTCGCAGAAATCTTTCAGCTATCCGGTATTGGCCTCTGTAGTCCATTCACGATTACTTCCAACATTTCTGAAACCCTGATAAAGTCAATTGAAATATAAATTGCAAAAGATATTTATCACTTCCCAAAAACGTAGTTATATACATTAACTGTTTTATTTACCATAATATAATCATAAACAGCACGTCTACAAAAGCGACCTAAATACAAGATAACTTTAAATAGAAATAGAAGTTTAATCAGTCGTAATTTGTAATTTTCACGTGAGTGTATGTAACCAGAACGTCCACATTTCCTTTCAGTTTGTTTACTTCTACTAAACTTCCCGCCATTTTCAGTTTACCCTCCGTTACTTGCTGAAATTGTTGTGTGAAAGTTATATTCTGGCAAGATGCTTAGAGTAATTACTCTGCAGTTTTAGGACTGTGCCGGGAGCGAGTAAAACATTTACTCAAAGTGTTTTGGGGCAGCCAAAGATAAAAGTTTACTTGCAGAGTAACGTTTTGGAACGCCATCCAAAGGAACAACGGACTGCATTCTTGTGCACTCGGTGTAATAGCATTATGCATTAGAACTATTTGTTACTGGGCGTTACCAACACATCTATTTTCTCTCTGTTTTAGTTCGTATTAATTATAAGTGCAATATTATGATTTGTAGATACAATTTAAGTAAATTTTCAAGTTAATAAAAAATAAGATACTTTTGTGTTAACAGAAGCGTAAAATGCTTGTGATACATGATATGCTTAGGAAGCAACCAAGCACGTCGTGTATGGGGTGATACTTCAAAGGTTTGATTAACAAAGGGAAGAAACCGTGCATAGACTATAGTTATGTAGTGTACTTGCTCAGTCTTGCTAGGCGTGGAGCCGCGGAAGAAATGTAGTTAACGGACTGTGGCAGACGCCGAGAGAGACTTTCCATCATGCACGGCAGAGTGACGTGCGCGCGCGCGTTCACTTCACTTGTTGCATTTCGCACGCAACTTATACACCAAAGAATATTTACAATTATTCACTTGGTCATTTATTTATATACTGGCTATATTTATGGTGAATTTATGCCATCGTTTTATGCCGCACTTCAACGCACACAGCGAAAAGCTAGCTTGAAAGAATATTTCAATTTCCACTATAGTTTGCATCTATAANTAGCTTGAAAGAATATTTCAATTTCCACTATAGTTTGCATCTATAATAGTTTAATTAATAAATTAAGAAACACCAATAATATAAAAAAGTATTAAAAATTTAAATATGATATTAAAACACCAACGTTACTGATACAAAATATATTATGTGTATTGATAGAAAAAGACGTACAAATAAAATGAATAAACATTTAAGAAATATTGACAAGCTCAAAATAACTGCCCAATTTTTATTTTGAAAATTTGTTTTATAATTTTTTTGTATTTCAATTTTAAGTTTTGAAATAAAAGTTAAGGTCAAAATAGCTATGAGTTTAACCCTACACTGTTAGATTTACGGATACTTTTACGGAGACGTAGAGTAATTTACGGAAAGACACTCCGTAATGACGAATAATGGAAATAAGCTCCGTAAATATAAAATACGGAAGCTCTTCGTATTCTTATGGCTTCGATTTTGAGACACGAGCAATGCAGATGATACCTGTAGCGTGTATAATCCCATCTTCACAATACTACTTCGTGTAGAATGTGAGTGCGAATCACTCATGGAGTGCCACTTCGTTGATTCTTGTTCAAATACTGCTACAGGAGAAAATCTTCTGGATACACAGTGAAACACGTACTTAACGAGAAAAAAAAAACATTTTTTCCCGTAACCTTGTTTTATAAACCCTAAATATAGCACGCGCTCTAACTCTACTTGAAACCAAGACAAGCGCGTTCGTCNCCGTAACCTTGTTTTATAAACCCTAAATATAGCACGCGCTCTAACTCTACTTGAAACCAAGACAAGCGCGTTCGTCTCCTTCAATACATATTTACGAAATACTTCGTGTAAAGGTGAGTGGTTCGAGTCATTGATTGTTAATTTTTCGATTCGTGTTAAAATCCCACTACAGGACTAAATATTGAAACTTTTTTTTTAATTTCTCAGTTATACACAGTAAAATATATTGCAAAAATAACACTCTTTTTCATACCCCTGTTTGTAAAGCTGGGGAAAATAAAAAAAAACAAAAATTCCGCACACACTAACATGACTAAAAACTAAGAGGCACATGCATCATTCCATATAAATTCCGTATATACAACACCATGTCTTGTAAAAGCGTGGTAGGTGAGTGGATAATGTGTTTGGCTGCCAAAATTCTTTTTCAGAATTCAAATACCGCCACCGGACAAAATTTTTAATTTTTATTATAGTAGTTTTTATACACAGTGAATTACTCACAAAACGAAACTAAAACTTTTTTAAGTTACCTCTTGTTATAAAGAGCGGATTGCAAAAACGAACTTGCAAGTTTGTGGACACGTTTCGTGAATTCACGGAGATTTATGTAAAATTTACGAAGAGAATTTTATATAAAAAAAAAACCAAGATACCATAATTTAACGCAGATGTCTGGATAATTTGTAAGAGGTATTTTCTGTTATTTTAATGACATTTTTTCTAACAGTGTACCTCAGGTGAACCAAGTGTTGAATTTCAAAGAAATTGCAACATTACCCTGTGAATTCAAGCAACACTTTACGTGAAACCATATTTTATATTGAAAGTAATCGTCTAAAATTTGTACGAATTGAGATTTAGATTTAGAATTCTCATATTTACGATTNATATTTTATATTGAAAGTAATCGTCTAAAATTTGTACGAATTGAGATTTAGATTTAGAATTCTCATATTTACGATTTAAAAAAAAAACATTGCAGATCTTATTGTCCAGATTATGGGTATTTTCATCAAGATATATTAGTCAAGCAAATATTGATTCAACTAAATATTTTGTTGATGACAGTCTATTTTTTTTGCCCAAACACAGAGATTTGGTTTATTCAAGTAAGTAATTTAGTTACATAAACAAAATTCGATTTTTANATTTTTTTTGCCCAAACACAGAGATTTGGTTTATTCAAGTAAGTAATTTAGTTACATAAACAAAATTCGATTTTTACTTTTCAAATTTTCTTTACTCAACCAAATATTCTTTTGGGTCTACTAAACATATATTTTACCTTACACATACAATAATTTTTAGCTGGAGCAAACCTTTATCTCAGTGCAACCAAAATTAAGTTAAAATCTTTGAGTTTTGGATAGCGTATTATTGAACGATGAAGCGTAACCTTAAAAAATTGGGTGCCTTTACCAACCTGCTTCGATAAAGAAAGAAGGGCCGAACCCAATTTGTACATAAAAAAATTATGTAATTCTCTGGCATTTTTTGTTTGTTCCCTGGCTATTAGTAATCTACCGTGCAGTTTAAACAACGAGATCACATTGCGTTTTTATTCTAAATGCCATAGTTTTCGAGAAATTAATGCCTTATATTCTGACGCTGAATTGCAAAGTCTGGCACATAAGCAACAAGTTTTTACCCAAACATAGGAAGGCACAGTTCCCACCGGAAATTCTGCATGGCCACGCGGGGAAAAAAATATCTGTGCCAGCCGCAATATATAACATCTGTTTGTCAGATGTCAAGAGTTGAACTACTTGTTGACGTGACAAGCAGAATAACAAGAGCAGCAGCTAACTAACTTCCGCAGCGGACTTGAGATCTGCGGCCACCGATTCAAAGTTTCAACCGTAAAGAAAAAGTAGGGTAGAGTTTGCGTCTGAGGTGCGCATAGCCAGTCTCGCTGCACCAGTGCTTCTCTGCCAATAGGACCGTCGGAAACGACTGCTTGATGCTAGAACACGGTTTATGTAATAAACANGTGCGTCTGAGGTGCGCAGTAGCCAGTCTCCCTGCACCAGTGCTTCTCTGCCAATAGGACCGTCGGAAACGACTGCTTGATGCTAGAACACGGTTTATGTAATAAACAAGTGCTTCGAGAT
Source organism: Clitarchus hookeri (assembly GCA_002778355.1). Taxonomy (NCBI): domain Eukaryota; kingdom Metazoa; phylum Arthropoda; class Insecta; order Phasmatodea; family Phasmatidae; genus Clitarchus; species Clitarchus hookeri. The sequence goes on from NQII01000434.1 coordinate 44,404, forward strand.
GTTTGCATATTTAGTCTAACAAGTTTTTAATGCAGTTATATATTAATTTAAAGTACAAAATATGTTTTATTCATAGAAAAGGGATAGTCTTTTGAAAGTTAAGATGTGAACAAACACGTTCGTCACTGTTAACTATGTGGCACTGGCAGTTGTGTTAGCGTGGGGTAGGCCAATGCCAGACACATGCCCAGAAGACGAAAATACGGTGTACCTCATGCTGGGCACATGCGCAGAAGGCGAAAATACGGTGTACCTCATGCTAAGCACATGCGCAGAAGACGAAAATACGGTGTACCTCATGCTGGGCACATGCGCAGAAGGCGAAAATACGGTGTACCTCATCTGTGGTCTCAAGACAGCAGTAGGTGAGTTTTAACCCGTCCAGAACCAGTGTACACAACTGTGTACATTACGACCGTGTACGTAATTTCTGGTCTGTACTGCACACTCAGAAACTCGATGACCAATGATCTAACCTGCAGGTGAATGATTGACAACCAAGCGTACTAGTCTCAGTCGTGATTGGTTCGTATAACTGTTGCCGAACATACAGTCTACAGCTCATTGGCTGTGACAACGAAGCACGTGTAGTGTCGACTTAAAGTACAGCACGCATGACATTATTTTGTTTGCAACACCTGAAACCGCGAATTAAAGTGGGTCCGATAGGGTTAAGGAGAATCCCTTGTAAATATTTTTGAACGCCTCAAGGTCATGTCTGGCTGTATGGGAGTACTGCTACTGGCCATCGCAAGACCTCGGTGTGCATTCCCGGGTAGCTGAATTACATCTGTAAAAATAGGACATTAGTAAACATAGTCCATTCAGGGGGTTATTTACAACTTTTCTGAAGCCCTGCTCAAGTTCTACTTTCAGGGTATTCCTCCGCCTCATACAAACACAGCTTAATCATGTTTAGAAAAATACACTGGAGAGACACCGCGCCGCATTCGTGTGCACTCACTTCAATAATACTTTCCATAAGAACTACATCATACTAAGCATTACCAACACACCTAATTTCTCCGTGTTTTAATTCCTTATTAAATATTATAATTTAGATATAAAATGTAGTTAAAAGTTCAAATTAACAAAAAATATGATACTTCTATGTAAACAGAAGTATAAAACGCACGCAATGCATGCCATTTTCAGGAAAAAACCAAACACATCACACTTGGGGTGATTTTTTGTAGGTTTGCTTCAAAAAGCGTGAAGAAACGGTGAATAGACTATACAAGTTGATGGATTAAACGACAGATGCCGCTTTGCAATTTGCTGTTTTTCTTTAAGGAAACTGCGCGTTAAAGCCTTAAAGATGCTATTTTAAACCATTCTCATAATTTTAATCTCTTTTAAAATATTTAATAAAAAGTTAAAAGTTAGTGGATAATTTTTGTTTACCTTCCCTGGGGGAAATGTCGTATTCCAGGAACATTTATTGATGGGATATGCGTAAACACTGGTTTGTACAAACAATACCGTACTACGAAGTTCCCTTAATATCTGAAACCAAGCAGCAGTTAACAGGACAAGACCATACACTGCGAACAGTCCGCATTGAGCAATAATACATGGTATATACATTACAAAAACATCATTCACTTCGAAACATACCTGAGGGACAGAAGCGAATTTTTAGTACTTGGTATACGCTAGCCGAAAAATAATAACGATGGTTTTGTTCATTCCCGATACAGGCTGTTAACTGCAAAGTGACCACTTTTGACAACCTAGTTACTTTTTCCTTTCAGCCATTTTTTTTTATCCTTTAACCACTTTTTAAAATACATGTTACCACGTAAGCAATAAACACAGTGTGTATGTTCCACAGCACTCGGAAGTTAACGTCTAAGGCTAAAATAAAATATATTTATTGACTATTATTCCAAGTTAGAAGGCTCACTTTACCGTGAANAAGTTAACGTCTAAGGCTAAAATAAAATATATTTATTGACTATTATTCCAAGTTAGAAGGCTCACTTTACCGTGAACAGCCTATATCGTATGACAAGCCACCGCAACTGTCGGGCTGAACTTTGTTTAATTCAACAAAACATTTCTTCAGTGCGTAACAGAGGAGCGCTCTGTTAGCTAATTTATCATAAATCACGAACGTAACTGCCGCCAGGAGACTACTTACGGATTAACCGCCGATCTGGCCACGCACCTGCGCCTCACGCAAATATCGGCTACGTTCGAATTCAGCGCACTGTNTACGGATTAACCGCCGATCTGGCCACGCACCTGCGCCTCACGCAAATATCGGCTACGTTCGAATTCAGCGCACTGCACCCTTGGCCACGCGCCCTTCATCTCTTCCCGTGACACGCGCCCTTGTTCCCTGCGTGACAGATATTCGTTTGCGAATCCGGACGCCTGTTTTCCTTTCCACCTCGTGTTTTATTCTAATGACACTCTACGCGAGCTTCATTTATCTCTGTGGCGTTAGCAAATGTTTTCCGCGGCCGTGAAAAGTTGTAAACAAGAGCAAACTAAATATTTTAAACTGATGCGCATCGGTAAACAATCTAGAGATCGAGAAGGTGAATTTGACTAGTGTCCTTCGGCTGAAGGAGACATTTTAGGGTGCATCTGTCCTCTCACCGCAAATTCGGGAAGCGACAATGTTACATTACATCCGAGATGCACTTTTCAAGGGCACGAAGCCAGGTAAGGGGCCTCGGCTGGTGAGTTCAAACACGGCCATACAACTCTTATCCAACACGATGACGCGGGAATGTTTCATTATATAAGTTGGATTACTCTAGCGTATTTTTAAAGCAAATGTTTTAATACGGAATTTTATCTGGAAATAGAGAAGACGGAGTAACTTATGCTTAATTTCAGGATCAATACACTTGAGGTTTCAGGGGGCCGCGGTGGTGTGGTGGTCAGACTAGTCGCCTCCCACCAAGGCGATCTGAGCTCGAGTCCCGCTAAAGTGAGCACTTTTTAAGGCCCTTCTTAATGTTTTCTTTCATCCATTTTCTAACTTTCCTCCACTTTTTGATATAAACATTGTCATGTCACTAAACAACACAGCGTATACATTCCACCAATCTTAAAAGTTAACGCCTGAGGCTGCAATAAAACATATTTATTAATGGTCAATGCCGGTTGGGAGGGCCTTAAAAAGTGCTTACTCTACCGTTAATAGCCTATACCAGGAGAGGTACCAACAACGACGATGTCACACCCTGAGACGTATCCATCGCCACCTGTGTGAAACTGGGACGTTTGCACCTCTTGCTGTCGACACATGTATCACTCAGTGAACTCTTCGCCTAAGAATTGCAAACTGCCAGGGTGTTTCTAATGCGTGTCTTCTGATAACTGTATACAAACTTTCGTTTAAATCGATCAAATGGTTCCCGAGATATAACCTATCACCCAAAATTTTGAAATGACCACCATTTTGAAAGTAATGGCCTGACGTGGTCGAAAACTATAAAAGTCAGGTGTGCTCACTAAGTATTATATGTGTACCAAGTTTGGTAACATTCAGTTGAAGTGTTCAGAAATTGAAAAGGGACACACGCATGCACAGACACACACAAACACACCCATGCACAGACAGGAAAGTGATCTCATAAGTCTTTCTTTCCTTCGGAAAGTAGGTTAAAAACAATGTTTTGAAGGCCAGAACTCTGAAACCAAGCATTTCCGTACCCACGTTGTATCAATATTATTTTTATTATCTACATATGGAGAATTCATTCCTCCAGCACTGCCCACCATTTTTTAAACATGTTGTAACAAACACGCTCATCAGTGTTTACCATGCGAGTTTGACAGTAATAATTATACTAGTGTGGGGTAGGCCAATGTTGGGTGCATGCGCAGAACGAAGAGTCGGTCTCCCTCGTCTTTGGCCTACGAGCCAGCCCCGTCATGTTACTATGTGGTTGTGAGTGCGGCCGCCAGGCGCGACACGCTCGCCTCTCGAGTTATTAGATGAGAGCACGCAGATGCCCCGCGCCAAATATAAAACGCACGTGCACCGCTACAACCGAGCAAGTGATGGTGGGGTGGGAGGGACANTACATTACGACCGTGTACGTAATTTCTGGTCTGTACTGCACACTCAGAAACTCGATGACCAATGATCTAACCTGCGGGTGAATGATTGACAACCAAGCGTACTAGTCTAAGTCGTGATTGGTTCGTATAACTGTTGCCGAACATACAGTCTACAGCTCATTGGCTGTGACAACGAAGCACGTGTAGTGTCGACTTAAAGTACAGCACGCATTACATTTGTTTTTGTTTGCAACACTTAAAACCGCGAATTAAAGTGGGTCCGAAAGGGTTAAGGGGAATCCCTTGTAAATATTTTTGAACCCCTCAAGGCCATGCCTGGCTGTATGGGAGTACTGCTGCTGGCCATCGCAAGACCTCGGTGTGCATTCCCGGGTAGCTGAATTACATCTGTAAAAATAGGACATTAGTAAACATAGTCCATTCAGGGGGCTATTTACAACTTTTCTGAAGCCCTGCTCAAGTTCTACTTTCAGGGTATTCCTCCGCCTCATACAAACAAAGCTTAATCATGTTTAGAAAAATACACTGGAGAGACACCGCACCGCATTCGTGTGCAGTCACTTCAATAATACTTTCCATAAGAACTACATCATACTAAGCATTACCAACACACTTAATTTCTCCGTGTTTTAATTCCTTATTAAATATTATTATTTAGATATAAAATGTAGTTAAAAGTTCAAATTAATAAAACATATGATACTTCTATGTTAACAGAAGTATAAAACGCACGCGATGCATGCCATTTTCAGGAAAAAACCAAACATATCACACTTGGGGTGATTTTTCGTAGGTTTGCTTCAAAAAGCGTGAAGAAACGGTGAATAGACTATACAAGTTGATGGATTAAACGACAGATGCCGCTTTGCAATTTGCTGTTTTTCCTTAAGGAAACTGCGCGTTAAAGCCTTAAAGATGCTATTTTAAACCATTCTCATAAATTTAATCTCTTTTAAAATATTTAATAAAAAGTTAAAAGTTAGTGGATAATTTTTGTTTACCTTCCCTGGGGGAAATGTCGTATTCCAGGAACATTTATTGATGGGATATGCGTAAACACTGGTTTGTACAAACAATACCGTACTACGAAGTTCCCTTAATATCTGAAACCAAGCAGCAGTTAACAGGACAAGACCATACACTGCGAACAGTCCGCATTGAGCAATAATACATGGTATATACATTACAAAAACATCATTCACTTCGAAACATACCTGAGGGACAGAAGCGAATTTTTAGTACTTGGTATACGCTAGCCGAAAAATAATAATGATGGTTTTGTTCATTCCTGATACAGGCTGTTAACTGCAAAGTGACCACTTTTGACAACCTAGTTACTTTTTCCTTTCAGCCATTTTTTTTTTATCCTTTAACCACTTTTTAAAATACATATTACCACGTAAGCAATAAACACAGTGCGTATGTTCCACAGCACTCGAAAGTTAACGTCTAAGGCTAAAATAAAATATATTTATTGACTATTATTCCAAGTTAGAAGGCTCACTTTACCGTGAACAGCCTATATCGTATGACAAGCCACCGCAACTGTCGGGCTGAACTTTGTTTAATTCAACAAAACATTTCTTCAGTGCGTAACAGAGGAGCGCTCTGTTAGCTAATTTATCATAAATCACGAACGTAACTGCCGCCAGGAGACTACTTACGGATTAACCGCCGATCTGGCCACGCACCTGCGCCTCACGCAAATATCGGCTACGTTCGAATTCAGCGCACTGTACCCTTGGCCACGTGCCCTTCATCTCTTCCCGTGACACGCGCCCTTGTTCCCTGCGTGACAGATATTCGTTTGCGAATCTGGACGCCCTGTTTTCCTTTCCACCTCGTGTTTTATTCTAATGACACTCTACGCGAGATTCATTTATCTATGTGGCGTTAGCAAATGTTTTCCGCGGCCGTGAAAAGTTGTAAACACGAGCAAACTAAATATTTTAAACAGATACGCATCGGTAAACAATCTAGAGATCGAGAAGGGGAATTTGACTAGTGTCCTTCGGCTGAAGGAGACATTTTAGGGTGCATCTGTCCTCTCACCGCAAATTCGGGAAGCGACAATGTTACATTACATCCGAGATGCACTTTTCAAGGGCACGAAGTCAGGTAAGGGGCCTCGGCTGGTGAGTTCAAACACGGCCATACAACTCTTATCCAACACGATGACGCGGGAATGTTTCATTATATAAGTTGGATTACTCTAGCGTATTTTTAAAGCAAATGTTTTAATACGGAATTTTATCTGGAAATAGAGAAGACGGAGTAACTTATGCTTAATTTCAGGATCAATACACTTGAGGTTTCAGGGGGCCGCGGTGGTGTGGTGGTCAGACTAGTCGCCTCCCACCAAGGCGATCTGAGCTCGAGTCCCGCTAAAGTGAGCACTTTTTAAGGCCCTTCTTAATGTTTTCTTTCATCCATTTTCTAACTTTCCTCCACTTTTTGATATAAACATTGTCATGTCACTAAACAACACAGCGTATACATTCCACCAATCTTAAAAGTTAACGCCTGAGGCTGCAATAAAACATATTTATTAATGGTCAATGCCGGTTGGGAGGGCCTTAAAAAGTGCTTACTCTACCGTTAATAGCCTATACCAGGAGAGGTACCAACAACGACGATGTCACACCCTGAGACATTTGAATGTATTCATCGCCACCTGTGTGAAATTAGGACGTTTGCACCTCTTGCTGTCGACACATGTATCACTCAGTGAACTCTTAGCCTAGGAATTGCAAACTGCCAGGGTGTTTCTAATTTGTGTCTTCTGATAACTGCAGCCACCTGCGAAAAGAAAGACTTAACGATTAACAAGAAGTTACTGGTATAACTAATGAGCCTACTTTCCTCAACATTGGTGCAATTTATTTTTAAATAATTTCTTAAAAGCTGAGTTGGTAGGAAGGGCTTGACTTCTCTTTGAAAGCAATAACTTTAGAAATTAGTAGAGTAAAATAGAGAAGTTGGGCATAATGTATTTTAAATAGGACACAGAGGGAATGGGGAAGTAGGAGTCAGGAGCCAGCCGGCCATCCAGTTGTGACGTCACCCAACCGCCATGTTGGGTATGCGTGACCTTCACCTTGACCCGTGACCTTAACCCCACGCCCATGACCTTAAAACAAAAAAATCTAAAAATCCCAAAAATTGTCTAAAAACTTAATTTTTTTTACTAAACATATATTAAATAAATTTCTAAAAATTATTATTAAAAACGCACTTTCCGGATGTCCCACTACGACCGACGCTAGCCAATTTTTTTTCATTGGTGATTTAATCGATCAATTACGCGTATTCGCTCGACCCCTTCCAGTCCTATTCATCACAATACTGTATATACTGACCATTTATTTTTAGTATCGGCCACTAGAGCGCACTGGTAACTCATGTTTCAACCATCAGAGATAATTAACACTCGGTAAGAGTTCTATAGACCTGTACAGAATGGTGATGACGTCATGTAGATTGCCATACTTAATTTTTTTTATTTTTAAATGCAAATATTTTTATTTCAAATAAATTTTTTATAAAGCGGGTTTTCTTATAAAATAAATAAAACACAGCATATTTTTTTACACAAATTTTATTTAGTAAAGTACGACATGAGTAAACAAATATACAAAGGTATAATAATTTCAATCTTCGGTATTCACAGCTCTATGTCCGCATCGGCGATTCAGGAATCGTAGCGGGCTGGGAAACCCCACCACTTGACACACGACTGTTCATTACGTCGTTTCAACACCTTCTTGACCAAATACACTTCCAGAACTTTGTAGGCAGGATCTCCTCGGGGTGGAAAACGATGGATGGTGAATTGTAGACGATTACTGTAGCTGCTTGTGTCGAAGGTCTTCGTAGTGACCCTGTGTTCTGTGCTGCCCTTCATAGAGCACTGCTGCTTTCCGCCATGCATGAATTGCTGAGCCAAAAATCATAATTGAAGATCGGTAGATTAAAATAACATGTAATTTGGACTTTGTTCGAAGAAGATTAATAAATATTAGTTTTGCTTATTATGTATATTTTATTATGTGTACAATACATTTTGTGTAAAAAATATGTTGTGATTTATTTATTTAAAAAAAACCCGCTTTATAAAGAAAAGTTATTTTAAATAAATACTTGCATTAAAAAATAAATTTAAAAAATCAAACATGAAAATTTACATGACCTCGTCACCATTCGGTACAGGTCGATAGCACTCTTGCTAAGGCTTAATTATCTCTGGTAGTTGAAACATGAGTTATCAGTACACTGTAGTGTGTGATACTAAAAATAAATGGTCAGTAGATGTAGTAGTATGGTGATGAAGGGAGCTGGAAGGGGTCGAGCGAATACGAGTAATTAATCGATTGAATTACCAATTTTAAAAAATGGTGAGAGTCGGTCGTGGTGGAACCTCCGGAAATGTACGTTTTTAATAATATTTTTTTATAAATTTATGAAATACATTTTAAATAAAATTCTTAAAATTGTAATAAATTTGTTGGTATTTTTGGAAATTTTTTTGGGATTTGTTGATTTTTTTGTTTCAATGTCATTCAAAGTCATGGGCCTGGGGTCAAGGTCACGGGTCAAGATGAAGGTCGCGCAGACCCAACATGGCGGTTTGGTGACGTCACAACACGATGGCCGACCGGCTCCTGGCTCCTACTTCCCCATTCCCTCTGTGTCCCATTTAAAATACATTATGCCCGACTTCTCTATTTTATTCTACTGAAATGAAACCGTAAACATATGCAACAGTAGTGAGACAATTAAAAATATACACATGACTTACCCGGGTTTTGAACCCAGAAAACATCGTACTATAAGCTAGCGTGCAATACACTGCATTACGGAGATCGGATTCGGAGCATACACTTTGGATTTAACCAGTATAATGATTCGAATCATAGGGTTAACTGACCTCAAATATTTACAGGCCTTTCATTTTGAAAATGAGTGATTGAGTCATATAAAACATGTAAGTTTACATATCCTGCCGTAGCACTATTTGTGTGAAGAATTTGATGTAAATCGGATGTTTGGTCTCTGAGATATGAGATAAAAACCTTTTTTTTCCCTATTTTATGCTATCGTACGTAATTTCAAGAAAAAGAGGCTCTACATACGATGCTTCTAATGTATAATGTTTACATACAAATTAAGTTTGAATTTGGTTACATTGTTTAATATATATGTCAAACATACCTACATGATTTACGAATCTGCCATTTTGAACGTCGTTGTCTGACCCATTTTAAATCATGGCAGTTTACATGGCTTTCTGTACCATTTATGGTGTGCATAATTAGGTACAAATTTATTTGAAATGTTCCAGTGTAACATTTGGTGGTAATTGGTTGATTGGTCCTCGAGACATGACTTAAAACCTCCATAATTTTCATATGGCGAACTTCATAAATGGAGGACAAAAATTTAGAAGCAATTTCGATGATTGTATACTACCAACATACATAGTTATGTATAAAATAGACTACATAGTTTCGTAGATATCGCCCACAGAACAAAAATGATTTTATAGCCATTCTGAAAATAAGTCGGTTCTACTTAAAAATTATTCATTTATTATTATGGCATACAACAGTACAATATAATCGCTAAATTTTGTAAGAATGGGTTGATTGTTTCCCGAGGTACGAGATGAAATCATAATTTGGTATTGGTATGGCCATCTTACAAAATGGCAGAGAAATGAGGCTCTGTGTAGACAAATTGTATGGTTGTAATTGGCACTGCCAGCATAAAAATTAAGTTGCTATTTGTTTCGTTAATAAAATACACAGTGCTAAAATAGAGCTATCTGGCCGCCATTTCGAAAATAAGTGTTTTTGGCATGCTTAATGTATACCACTTGATATCATCTGCATAAGTAATACTTGTTTGCTAAATTTGGTAGGAATTGGGTTATTATTTACCGAGTTATTACATAATAACTTTATTTATTCGTACAGAGCTATCTTCCAAAATGGCCGACTAAAGTGGTTATTTGTTGGTATACTTATATGATTCTTGTAATAGATAATTTAATTTTGGTCGAAATTGATTAAATGGTATGGCAGATATACTAAGAAAACTTAAAACCTTGTATAGCCGCCATTTTGAAAGTAGGTAACTAATCAAATTAAATCATTTACGTTTACATGGCCTACCATAGTATTACTTACATACCAAATTGGACGAGGATTGGCTAAAACGTCTTCGAGATGTAATGTAAAATCTTTTTTTTTTAACTTGGTGATATCTTACAAAATGTATTACCAACAACAACATCCATCTCAAAATTGAATGCTTACACAATGGTCTGCTGGTATGCAAAATTTCGTTTAAATCGATTGAATGGTTCCCGAAACATGACCTATCACCCAAAAGTTTGAAATGGCCGCCATTTTGAAAGTAATGGCCTGACGTGGTAGAAAACTATAAAAGTCAGGTGTGCTTACTAAGTATTATATGTCCACCAAGTTTGGTAACATTCGGTTGAAGTGTTTAAAAATTGAAAAGGGAAACACATGTGCACAGACACACACAAACACATCCATACACAAACAGGAAAATGATCTCATAAGCCTTTCTTTCCTTCGGAAAGTAGGTTAAAAACCTTGTTTTGAAGGCATTTCGGTACCCATGTTGTATCAATATTTTTTTATTATCTACATATGGAGAACTTATTCCTCCAGTAATGCCCACCATTTCTTAAACATCTTGTATAAACAGACACGCTCATCAGTGTAGACCATGCGACTTTGACAGTAATAATTATACTAGTGTGGGGTAGGCCAATGTTGGGTGCATGCGCAGAACGAAGAGTCGGTCTCCCTCGTCTTTGGCCTACGAGCCAGCCCCGTCATGTTACTATGTGGTTGTGAGTGCGGCCGCCAGGCGCGACACGCTCGCCTCTCGAGTTATTAGATGAGAGCACGCAGATGCCCCGCGCCAAATATAAAACGCACGTGCACCGCTACAACCGAGCAAGTGATGGTGGGGTGGGAGGGACCCTCCATAAATGAGGTTCACTGGTGTGCTAGTTAAACCACATCTGTTAAACGCGTCACGCTTGTTCATACTACTTACCACAGCACGTGTTGCTTCATAAAAAACTTCGTACGCCGCTGATGATGACAATGCTTCGCTGACGGAGAATAAACCGAGGTATTCAGCGCCAACAGGGTTAATATGAAGTGGAGCTGGAGTAGTGGCGGAGTGTAACGGTGGGTGAAGGGAGTGTCCCGAGAAAACCCACCAGTCAACAGCAACGTCCGCCACGTTTACCACACGCGGTAATCCAGGTGAACCCGCTGGTAGTTTAACTCGGTTCACCTTGGTGGGAGATGAGTAATCTTATCACTACACCATCGCGGCCCCTTCGATTTGCTACACAAGTAAAACAAAGGAAGTTAATATAGCGCTAGTATTACTCTGCTAACACAAAAGTGTCGAAGATAGCATAATACAGTAACGTTCATGTGTGTGAAATTTAATATGTATGCATGCATACAAGAGTTTTTAAAGATAGAATTCATAAAACATGTCGAGGTCTGAATTTTTACATTTATCATCATGAGTTTGTTTTTTCGTGTTTATCCCACCAAGGAGGCAATTGAGGTTTTGGCGAGTAACTATGTGTAAACTACGTAGCCGGAAAATGTTTGTTCACTGCAAGTAGTATAAAGAAGTCTTCGAACGCAAGATTGTTTGAAAAATTAATTAAATTATTAAAATTTGTCGTGTGTACAGCTGCAAATGTGCGCCTACCTACGGCATGAAGAGGTGAGCAGGACTTCAAAAATCAGGAATATTGATTTTTGGTACTGTGGGGCACGGGTGATAACACTGAATATGCCCTACGCAGGCGTTATTGACAATTCCGCACTCACTATATACCATCATGAACATAACTCTACCAGACATGGGTCAGCGGTGGTAGGCGAACCGGGTTCAATTCCCGGCGGTGTCACCACGCATTTTTGCATATGGGAATTGTGCCGGACGATGCCGCTGGCTGGCGGTTCTTCCCGTTTCCTCCACCCTTGCATTCCAGCGCTGCTCCATACTCACCTCAATCACTCTCAGTGGCTCTCAAGACCTCGCTGTTAAGAGTCACCCAAATATCTTCACTCACCCAACATTGAACTGCTTTTCTACCAACAGTAATCAAAAACCATGTAGCTAGAATTTGAGGTTAGAACACTGTTTATGTACGAAGTGCTTTGAGAGGTTTGTGCACTAACTCTAACCTAGTTCTGATGTAATTAAGATATTTTCAAGTTTGTCCAAGTATTTTGTACATAAAAAGGGAGAATTTGTTGAATATTCAAATGTAAACATACACGTTCCACACTACGGGTACCTGTTTTTCGCGAAAAGATTTCAGGACAAGTTGTGCTTCAAAACACTTTAATTCAGAACCACTTTTGTGATTGGATCTCTTGAATTTTTACGGGTCTTGTCTATCTGTCCGCGAATCATGGATGGTCAGTATCAGAGAAACTTAATTATGATTGACTCACGCATATAACAGACACTCTTCACACAAAGAAAAGCAACCAATAGCCAAAGGAAGAGTGAAAGTGTACACACAGGATATTGAAGTCTAGTTTCCGCGCAAATATTCATCACTGTTGATCACGTGACTGTGACACCTGTATTTGCGACGGGTGAGTCAACGTTGGCGGTATGCGCATAAGTAGAAAATTGGTTTACCTCATATTAAGCTTGAGGGTGTGTTCTAACTGACCACTAATTATATTAGTATTTTAGTATTTTCTAGTCTTTAGTTCGGACGCCGTCGATAGTCACTTGTTCAGCGATGGTTGAGATTAGGTAATTTAGTATTTTAGTACGTTTCGTTACATACTAAAAACTGNGATAGTCACTTGTTCAGCGATGGTTGAGATTAGGTAATTTAGTATTTTAGTACGTTTCGTTACATACTAAAAACTGAATACTGATATACCAAATACGTAATCATTTTAGTGGACCAATTCGGGTTACATGATTATTTTTAGTAAATTAAAAGTGTCAATTCGAACATGGCCTATGGTTGAAGCAAAGCAGGTGGAGGTTTGCAAACCAAGACGCGAGAACGTTGCGCCGCAGTAAAAACTTGCGCGTGTAGACAACTAGGACGTGCAATAAGAATACAGTTGCAGAGATGCACTGAGGGGCGCGTGTATTTGCTCCGGTCACGGGCCGGGGTTATCTGGCATGTCTGGCACGTCAGTTGCAGTAGCGATCTTGAGGAAGTGTCGGGCGCCTGGAATAGCATCAGTGCGCTTGACCAGAGTAAACAGGCTGCTCGACCCTCAACTCAATGCAGGCAGTTCGGCGGTCAGGAGATGAGCTCGTAGAGTGAATACGGGGTGGACCGATCTCACTGGATGTGCAGAAACATTGAATTGCTTTGCTGCCAACACGACTATCGTAAAAGACGTGGGTATGATTTGATGTTAGAACACTGTTTAGTAAACAAGTGCTTTGAGATGTTCGTACACTTCTTCTTTCCAATTTTTAATTCAGTTAGATATAACTCAATCTAGTAAATGTAATTTAATCATATTAATAGGGAATTGTCTTTTTATTTGTCAAAAACCATATATAAACAAAAACATTCATCAGTGTTGACCATGTGACTTTTGATTGACAGTTGTTACGTATTAGCTATTCATTTCATACCTGAAAGGGATTATGGGCGTAGTTAAATAATGAGTCGTGATTAGGTAGAGCACAGCAGTATAAGATTGAGTTATTGAACATAAGGATTATACAATAACTATTTAAGTGACTATTGATCGGAGGAGCTTAAATGGAGCACCACGATGCTAATTAATTGTATTAAGTATTATAAGCGCACACCACTATTATTAAAATCTAATTGGAAAGTCCCCACCTTGTTCATGTTGCCAGAGACTGATTCTAGGAGGCGGTTAACGACGGCCGGACACACACATCTCTTGGTCCGCTGCCCCGATGACAAAAGTCGCCGCTCCCGGTGTTACATTGGCCTATATCGGGCGCATTGTTTAATATTTTCTGCCCCGTTTATTGGCAGGTGGAGGGGCTTTGTGCAACTGTCTTCCGCAAGGTGTTATTGCAATCACGCTCGTTCCCTGGTTAAATGTTTGAAGGTGTGATCAGGCAGGCCGTTAAGCTAAGGCCTGATCACTTCATAACATAGTGTGATCTGAATTTCGGAATTAATTGGCATTAAAACAGACGACGTCCATTTATATTGGAAGAAAGATGTACAAATTTCGGCGAGTGCTACTTCCACGTGAACGCACTTGACGACTAGGCCTTATGGCCACCCCCGCCGCCTCTTCTAACTGAGGAAACAACCACTCTGTAAGCATGTCCAAATAACGGATTCCAGTAACAGTGGGCTCGTGAAAAAAGAAAGGGCCGAAAACGGTGTCTTTGGATACAACTTAAAACACGTTCACTTTAGGGGAATCCCTTATTTGGACATGCTTACAGAGTGATTGTTTCCTCAGTTAGAAGATGCGGTGAGGGACTTCATTTTCCAGCAGGATGGCACGTCACCCCATTGGCACCTAGCTGTTCGCGAATACCTGAACGAGACGTTGCCGCAACGCTGTATTGGTCGAGGAGCAGCTGGTGATCAGGCTCTTCATCACTGGCCCCCAAGAAGCCCGAATCTTACCCCGTGCGATTTGTTTCTATGCGGGTACATAAAGGATCATCAACATAAAGGATCATAACATTGACGACCTGAAAACGAGAATTACGGACGCCATCCAAACCGTAACACCGGACATGCTGACAAGAGTGTGGAACGAATTTGATTATCACGTAGATGTCGTTCGGGCCACTCGTGGTGGTGACATTGAACATTAATGAATGTATGGTAAACAAACTTCACGGTTCCACGGATCATTTGATTGGTCATTCAAGGTAAGGTTATAGGTTGTTTGGATTTGATATGATATACCTTCAAAGTAGGGATATTCTTTTATAATCATCCTGCATGTATGTTGGTAATGCCTAGTAAGAAATAGTTCATATGCATACAATTATTACACTGAGTGTGCATGAATGCGGTGCGTTGTTCTTTTGGTGTAATTTTCTACACTTAGTTAAGATTAGTTTGCATGAGGCGGAGGAATGTCATGAACGTAGAACTTCAGCAGGGCTTCAGGAAAGTTGGAAGTAACCGTCAATAAACAAGTGAGTGAAGAGATTTGGGCGGCTTTTTTAACATCGAGGTCTTGAGAGCCGATGATGGCGAAGCGAGGGGAGTACGGAGCGGCGCCCTAATGAAAGGGTGGGTGAAAAAGGAGAACCCCGAGAAAACCCACCGACCAGATTCATTGTCTGGCAAGATTCCCAAGTGCGAAAATCCTGGGGCGACCCCGCCGGGAATCGAACCAGGTTCGCCTAGGTGGGAGGCGAGAAGTCTAACCACTGCACTATCGCGGCCCCCAGTGTAAGTAGTGACTTTTTTCCAAGGTAAATTTCGAGGGTGCCTGTGAACTGCCTTGACACGGTGGTGTTTTTTTTTTTCGGCAGGACGTTCCTGAGGCTCTGTGCTTCTGCAAGGAGACGGAGGTGGCGTGCGGCTCCAACAACAAGACATACGACAGCGCGTGTCAGCTGAAACACGAGGCTCGTCAGCGAGGCTTCCCCAACGACCTCTTCCTCAAGCACTGGGGACCTTGCCGCTCAGGTATGTACCTCGCCTATAGGCTATTCACGGTCAACTCAGCGCTTTTCAAAGCCGTCTCCTTTGGAATAATAGTCGATAAATACATTTAATATTATCCTTAGACTTAACTTCTGAGTGCGTTGGAATATACACTCTCAGTTTATTACTTACATGACAATATTTATTTTAAAAGGTGGCGGAAGGATAGTAAATGGTTGAAAGGAAAAGGTAACTAGGACCCGAAAAGTGCTCACTTTACCATGGACAGCCTATACCTCCGCCGCTACAGTGCAATTTCCTTTCTAACATACCCTAAAACCAAGGCCGTGTTCGAACTGGCACTATTATAATACTAAAAGTTCTCGTAATCCGAATCAGTTGGGGTCGCGGTGCTGTGATGGTCAGACCACTCGCCTCCCACCTAGGCGAACCGGGTTCGATTCCACGCGAAGTCGCCCCTGGATTTTTGCATGTGGGAATCTTGTCGACGATGCCGCTTGTCGGCGGGTTTTCTCGGATATCTCCTCTATCCTACGTACTTGCATTCTTCATTCTCACCTCGCATTACTTCTCAAAACGTCGATGTTAAGGTCCGCTCAAGTGTCTCCTCCTCCTCCTCCTCCTCCTAATCAGTCGACTAAAAAAATAACGTATTTGGATTAATAGTTTTTAGTAAAATACTAAATTACCTGGTCACAGCCACTGCTGAACAAATGACTATCTACCGTATCCGAATTAAACACTACTAAATAATAAAATACTATTATATCGTAAATGTTCAATTTGATAAGAGTCGGAGAGGCAGGGATGGGACATGCACTGCGAGAAAGGTTTGTTCCAGCCAACAAAATACTTGTTTTTATATACCCAAAATATATCTAGTTGCCCTAAAAAAATATTTCTATGAGTAAACAAAACTTGAAAAGGAAATAAATTGATTTTGTTCATCTAACAAAATACACACTTCAATAAGCCAAACCTCTTTGCTGGGCCAAAATTTGTTAACAAAATATTTTGCTGAATAAAATGTGTGTATTTGATTGGCCACTCACTCCATTGCCTTCGTTTGAAAATACAGTTCGAGAGTTTGTTTGTATTTTTTCTGACAGTTAGGATAGTGACAGTGTTTCTTAGCGTATTTATTGGTGCTTAACAATGGCCTACATAATCCTAATGAAATAAATTCAGAATAAACAAAACAATTTAGTTGTTAAAAATGAAATATTAATCCACGTACGTGTTCTGTAATTAAGTTGTATGTGTTTAAAAAAATTTATCTTACTTCATAAGTCACTTAAGCTGCCGTTGTTAAGGTGTAGTGTTCGGTTGCAAATAGTCTGGGTTCGAAACTAGGTTGTGCTTTTTCGTTTTTTCATGATACCGAAACTGTTTAATGTGAGTATAGCAGTACTAATCTTACCGTTTGGGGCAACCAAATATCAACAGCAAAATAATTTGGTTTCGTCAACGAAATATTTAATTTCCCCTCTACAAACAATTTACTTGGTTGCGACAAACAAACTTCGTTTTATTCAACAAAACCTTTTTCTGAAAGTAAGTGCATCTCAGAGCAGAGCCCAATACGCCTCAAATAGGAGGAAATATTCTGACTACAAGGGCACATGCTCGCGTCTCTAACAGGATTGAGCAAACATGACCGCAATTGGGGCCTCGGTTATCACCATGCTAACTTGAACTGCTCAAGGAAGGGGGGAAATCAGCATGGACACGTTAAAAAAAACCCATCGAAAGAACCGTTTTACAAGACTGCACGCAATTTTCGATATAGAAAATAAGTTTCTAGGATAGGATAATCATTACCATAGGCTGTTCGTGGTTTTTTGAGCACTTTTGAAATCAACCTTTGAAAAACGCCACTGCCCCCACCTATGTATATTTTAACTTGGACACTGACTGCCACGCACCCAGTTAAGTTGGTAACGACGGACAGAAAGCAGTTCCACGTGTTGGCGTTAAATTACAAATGTTAGGTAAACATTTGTGAAAACTAAAACTGTTTATTTTATTTGGTTTTCTTTAAATCATATACGTTTAAGAATACCAACATTGGTAAATTATTTGCTTTTCTAAAAAAAATACAGTTGCTCTTGTGCACGAATAAAGTGATCAGGTAACGTTAATTGTACATATGGTGAAGGAATGTACAATGTGCATACAAGTAGATCTTAGCAGGGCTTTCAAAAGTGCTCATTTTACTGTGAACAGCCTATAGTTGTACTTATTCCATACCTCTTAAGTAAACTGCGGAGACAAGTTTTAAAATGTGCCTTTATTAATTTATTTATAGAAATTCATAATTAAAATAATATACTTAATAAGCAAAACCATTCCACCTCAGAAAATTTATTAATTTTTCCTTTTTTTTCTGTGGCAAAAATTTGTATTCCACGAAAACTTATTTATCGATATCCGCGTTTCTGCGCAAACAACGATTTCATAGAAAATGTTTTAGTAGATTGTTTTACGGTAGGTTAGGAAAAATAATGTTTTTGTGTTGCAGTGCCGGAGATGGCATCAGGGCCACAGGACTCGTTCAGCACGCTGGGAGAAGGACTTGCCCTGGATTGCGAGGTGAAGGGCTACCCCATACCTACCGTCGACTGGGAGTTCCGTGCCGAGGACGGCTCCACAAGGATGCTGCCCAGTGAGTAGCCTACACATTCTTCTGCTCTTCGCACTCAGAAGAATATATAGTTGCAGGAACCACGTTTATGTAGCCATAACCCATCTAAGACTGTTAATATACGGGCAGCAATCAGACCGGTTGTTGGCACCACCTGAATGTGGTCAATGTACATAGTAATAGCAACAGGTGTGATTATATCTGCAGACATGAATGCGTGTATTCATACAAACTATCATAGGACACGGGTGAAGGCCCTCCCTCTAGACCAGCGAAGTGCAGAAACTCGTTGTGACATCGATTCCAAAAGTGGACGAAACACCTGCGGAGAGACGTTGACCCATGCCATCTGGATGGATACCCGCATCTCTCTATCATTTGTAAATGCGGTATCTCGGATGCGAATGGACCTCGACACCACGTCACCTCGGGCGAACGAGGAGACCACAGCAGCAAGCGAAACTCTCCAGAGTTATCCTCGAATCAGTTCTGGACAACTTGGGCCAACGGCACGGTGCATTGTCCTGCTGGAGTATACCGTCGTTGTGAGGAAGTCCATGACAGCTGCAATGCAATGCCACGACCAGCACACGGCACACACTCACTCACGCGATGCCAGAGCACAGCTGATACAAGTCCGGGCACTTTCCAACACGTGACGGTACGGTGGCTCCACCGAGTATTACCTTGTCATACTTCTATCCGATAACTTTTGGCATGCTAGTGTTTTCCGTGCAGTAAACCTTAATTTTCGTCCCACAGAACGGTTAGTCAGGCTACAGAACTAATTCAACTATATTTGGAACCTTCCCCCCCCACCAACAAAAGAACTGTAATAAACTAACAAAACATTCTGCTACTGGTATGGAACTTTGCTTCCTGCTACCGCGAAACCAGATTACATAACTGTTGTGCTGTCACTCCTCTGCTGATTTTGTTTCAGAGGGGGTCGGTGCTCCGAAACACTGCAGAATATTAGCGCACCGTGAGAGAAATATTCCGCAAAATTACGGGAAAGTACTGGTAAAAAAATGATTCATAAATCTTTACTAAACCATGGACACTGCGTATTCATTTATGGTTTATGGACTTTCCCGTTAATCTCACAGAACTCTCTGTGAATTCAAGCAACCTCTTCGCAAATAAACTAGTAATTTTTTTCTGAATTTCCGGTTTGTAAAAAAATATTACGGAATAAAGTTTTTAATTTTCGTTATGTGGTTATTTTACTGCGTATAAAAACTATTTTAAAAATGGTGAAATATTTTCTACTGGCGCGGTATTTAAACACAAATAAAAAACACGCGAGACCACGATGCTTACCACTCGCTTACCACGCTTTCATTAACCTCATGCTTATAAGCATGTTATTGACATTAAAATAAAAAGCGTTATTAATTTTTTTCAGAGTATAATAATATTTGAGCCTTTGAAGTGTGGTTACGTTTTACAGATGGCTTGTGCTACTCGTCAATTTTTGCAGCTAAAGTGGCAGGAATATCGTGATTGCCGCAGGAACGATAATTTTCTGGTTGTAGTGGAGAAGAATATTTCGCGTGTCTTTGGATTGTCTCTGTTCCGGAACCCGAATCTACACGCAGCACGGAAAGTTCTGTGTTTTGTATGCGCGTAGCTCGTTTGCACGTTTCCTCATCACGGAAGGTTTTTTCACATATTGACTGTATTCCCGTGAATACACAGACATTTTGAACAGTGCAGAGGAGCGACTAACTGTTTGATCGGGTTTCAGGGCGGCACCAAGCGAACTTCCGTGCCAGCAACAGAATGTTCTGTTAGTTTGTTGTGGGAACAAACGACATATTGCTGAAGTTGTTTAGCTGAAGGAACAATCTCTCCTGTGGTCAGAATAGGTTGCTCTGTTCTAGGAACGGTATCTATAGTTACAAGTGAAATCGCAGACACGGCCGCGACAGATGGTTCTATTGTTATCACTATACTCGTTAACGATATTTCTCCTGTGCCAGCAACTCACTTTATTGCTGTTCATATAACAGTCTATATGGGCTGTGGATACGCAAATATAATTCCTAGAACAAAACCCGCCGTCGTCCAGCACGATACTCACTTGCGGCAATACGGGAGCGATCCCTCCGGGAATCGAACCCGGACCGATGGGATGCGAGTAGTCTGATAATTACATCACCGCGGCCCTTATTTACCGGATGCATTACCATTAAACAGTAGAAAGTNGACCGATGGGATGCGAGTAGTCTGATAATTACATCACCGCGGCCCTTATTTACCGGATGCATTACCATTAAACAGTAGAAAGTAAAATACATTATTTCAGTAATCACAAATGCTTACGGGGCCGCTGTGGCTGAACAGTTAGACTGCTCGCCCCCACCAAGGCGAACCGGGTTCAATCCCCGGCCGGTCCACTCCGGATTTTCGCACGTGGGAATCGTGCCGGACGATGCTGCTGGTCGGCGGGTTTTCTCGGGAACCTCACGTTTCCCCCTGCCCTTGCATTCCGGTTCTGCTCCATACTCACCTCGCTTCACCCTCATCGGGTCTCACGACCTCGGTGTTAAGAGCCGCCCAGATCTCTTCACTTCGCACCGAAATTGTTAGCCGCGCTGCCTGATGTGGGACCGCCGGAACGAAATTACAAGCTTTTACATGCAAAGTGATTTTAGACATGTCCCAGCCACCTTTCACTATATCACTTTCAAACAAAAACTACTTTATGCCCCTTGAACCGATCTACAAGAGAGTAAGTGGGAAAGAGATTGTGTTTCTGTGTGTTTATTGATTCTATAAATATCTAAATTCATCCTCAGTATTTAGAGTATTAATATTTTTACTTAAATAATAATAGTTTATAGAAATGCAGTACAGGCAAATATGGGTTGTGCACTAAGCGGCCGTGTTCAAAATAGGGGAACCTCAAAGACTGTACTCGTTTAGGTATTTATTTATATTGTTACTTGATTAGGAACAATTTTTACATAAGCTTTAACAAAGATTTTAAGAAAATTATCCCATTAATTTTTTCTACAAAGACAAATTAGTTTCCATCCAATTTTGCACAGTAATTTATGAAAGGTACGACGAACAGTGAACATGCACACATTCACAACACAGATTTTAAACTTAAAATTGGTAGGAAAGTAATTTAAATGAAATATCGAAGCCGAGCCACGTCCTACCCTCCCCCCGGCCTGGTGACCAGCTCCGGAAATTTTACCCCAACCCCTTCCATTCGTAATTTTTTGAAATTTTTTCTATCCTACTTTAAAACTAAGAGGTAGAGTCGGAGGTACTAGATAGGGATGGGACCTAAGTATGTCCCAGTGCGGAGACCCATACTATTAGGCTTGCAGGGAAGGTCCTAACTACAAGGGCACATGCTCGCGGCTTTACCGAGATTGGGCAAACATGGCCGCGATTGAAGCCATGGTTACCTAACATGCTAACCTAACACCATTGGTGAGCCTTCTCGGGTGCTTACTGAGAGCTCCTCGGCCTGCGTTCAAGCACAGCCTCCCCGGAGTCGGGAGTTATTGCAGCTCGGCTTCCTCCTAGATCGTGCAATTGCCGTGGAAATCACCTCATTTCCCCGTACCCATTGGACAAAGTTTGGAAACGTGGTTCGAGCTGGACGCCTGCTCCGCAGATATGCAGCCCAATACCACCTCTTCTGTTTCCTACTTTTGCTATTTTCATGACCGGTAAACAAACACCATGTCTGCAAGCCACGCAACCGAATACTCCATCACACTTCACCAACTGATCAAGTGAACGCTTCAACAAATAAACAGGTTTCTTATAAACATTCTTACTTCTGGAGTAGCCACTTACAAAATCATACACAATGACACATATAGCATTAGTGGCTTTTACTCCCTCTTAAAGGCTTNTCTGGAGTAGCCACTTACAAAATCATACACAATGACACATATAGCATTAGTGGCTTTTACTCCCTCTTAAAGGCTTTTCATGATAAAGTGAGCACTTTAGAAATCAACCTTAGAAAAATGTTACTGCTCATACCTGATGCATTTTAACGGGCGCACTGGGTGGCACGCACCCAGTTAAGTTGGTAACGATGGAGGGAAAGTAGTTCCATGTCATTACATAGAATTAAGTGTTACGTAAACATTTGTAAACACTTATAATGATTAATTTTATTTTTGTTTTTTATACATTNTTACATAGAATTAAGTGTTACGTAAACATTTGTAAACACTTATAATGATTAATTTTATTTTTGTTTTTTATACATTTAAATGTAAGAATTAGCAGATTTGTAAAAATATTTACTTTTCAAATCATTACACAGTTGCACTTTACTGACGCAAAAATAAAGTGATGAGGCTCATGGAAGTGTTAATGTTATATATGGCGGAAGAATACAGCGTGCATGCAGGTAGATCTTTCAAAAGTGCTCAGTGTATAGTGAACAGTCTATATCCTTCGCGATATATTCCTGTAAGATTGCGGAATTGCCTACGCTACCGCCTGCGCTCTACGAGCAAAAGTTTTGACTTATAGCTATAAGCCAAAACTTTTGCTGAGAAGTTTATAGACCGTGGGTGTTCTATCTCGAACTGATGCTTCTGGTCTTATCTGCCATCCCTGAAATTTTTAACATCGCTGAAACGTTCTGTATAACAGTGTATCACGTTGGGCCCAGTGCGTATTGGCAGGCGTCTTTCACTACTCGGCCTTCGTAGTGCTCCCTTGATGTTGTCTGTGGGCGGACCCCAGAAGAATTCGGCGGACGCACGTTGATTGGATGACACGCCAGCTTCCGCTGATTAATGTGACCCTTGTTAATGGAGGTCAGTGAACTGTTTAACGTAGCGACGGTTTTTAGGCAAGAACGCGCGGCAAGTACAACTGCCAGGAAACTGGGTTGGGCGGACGTGTGTTGGTCGGCGTAAACAATATTAGATGCCTCAATGTCACATCCTGCTGTAACGAAGCATTGCGACGACGATACAAAATAGCACAAACATGTTTCGTGTGTGTTCTGTTTCCTTGGAACTAAGCGGGGACTAGGGTTTTAATACAACAATCTGTTCATAAAAGATATAAGGCTTGTCGCTGCAGTTTAAAACACTGTTTTACAGAAGTATAAATATCGTAAACAGAGGACTACTTACAGACATTTTTAAACGACCCCATTTATGCTTCAAAACCCACATTTATGAATTGGCATNGTAAACAGAGGACTACTTACAGACATTTTTAAACGACCCCATTTATGCTTCAAAACCCACATTTATGAATTGGCAACGAAATAGTGACATTCATATCTGTACAGAAAAAGGAATTAACTTGAAATATTC
The DNA here is from genome assembly GCA_002778355.1 of Clitarchus hookeri. NCBI lineage: Eukaryota > Metazoa > Arthropoda > Insecta > Phasmatodea > Phasmatidae > Clitarchus > Clitarchus hookeri. The sequence goes on from NQII01000434.1 coordinate 68,096, forward strand.
CATAGTTGTTTAAAAACTACAGTAGTAATAGCTGCTTACAATGAGACGCATATGGCAACTAGGCGGGCCTCTGAGAGGAAGTGGCACGTGTCAAATGAATTGTACAGATTCTTAGAACCAACGTTGAAAAACTAAAAAAGGCAGTTCTGGTTAATGGTATTTGTCAACTTTATGAGAAAATAATATTCATTATTGGTGCGTTCATCCCGCTTAATATCTTGCGTCGCCATTACATATAAACATTCATAGTGTCAGATATAGCTAAGGCCACCTCTTTTCAGCGAAAAGTTTTACGTGGAGGCTAGACTACAATGTCATATGACATACGTGCAGTTTTCTTTTGATTATTGGCCAGGTGACTTTGNGTAAACAGAGGACTACTTACAGACATTTTTAAACGACCCCATTTATGCTTCAAAACCCACATTTATGAATTGGCATTTATGAATTGGAAAAAGGAATTAACTTGAAATATTCCATAGTTGTTTAAAAACTACAGTAGTCATAGCTGCTTACAATGAGACGCATATGGCAACTAGGCGGGCCTCTGAGAGGAAGTGGCACGTGTCAAATGAACTGTACAGATTCTTAGAACCAACGTTGAAAAACTAAAAAAGGCAGTTCTGGTTAATGGTATTTGTCAACTTTATGAGAAAATAATATTCATTATTGGTGCGTTCATCCCGCTTAATATATTGCGTCGCCATTACATATAAACATTCATAGTGTCAGATATAGCTAAGGCCACCTCTTTTCAGCGAAAAATTTTACGTGGAGGCTAGACTACAATGTCATATGACATACGTGCAGTTTTCTTTTGATTATTGGCCAGGTGACTTTGTCGGGAGACGGTTCCCTACCTGACTGGGCCAATCAGAATTACGCCACTCCGGCACTGAGTGTCCATGATTCGCGGGCAGATACCCGCAACGCGTGACAGTTAAAATTATCCAAACACGAAAGTGGATCTGAGCTCTAGTGTTTTGGAGAAAAAGAAGTCCTGAAATCATGAAAGAAGTCCAAAAACAGGCCACCAGTTTTTCGCGAAATATTTATGCGTAAGCTAGACTTCAATATCTTATGCGCACCCTTACAGTCTTCATTTGACTATCGGCCGCTTGTCTTTGTGTGAAGACAGTCTCCTACACGAGTGATCCAATCAGAATTAAGTTTCTCCGATACTGACCGTCCGTGATTCGGAAGCAGATAATAAGACGCGTAACAATTTAAATGATCTGATCGCGAAAGTGATTCTGAATTAAAGTGCGTTGGAACACAACTTGTCCTGAAATATTTTCGCGTAAAACAGATACCCCTAGATACAGCAAGATAGAAATACATCACTCTGGTAAAATATTTGCTCTCATAGCGAGCAAAACAGTTCTGTAGAATTATGATTTTTTTCATTTCTCTCTATTGACTTTCATAAAANAATTATGATTTTTTTCATTTCTCTCTATCGACTTTCATAAAATTGTATAATGATATTAATTTCTAGAGCATTAATTATTTACCATGTCTCCTTTCGATCAGGTTATAGTGAAATGAGGCAAGGGTGAAGCAGAGCCGGAATGAAAGGGTGGATAAAATGGGAGTACCCTGAGAGAAAACCCGCAGGCTAACGGCAACGTCCGCCACGTTTCCCGAATGCGAAAATCTGGGTGACCCCGCCGGGAGTTGAACCTGGTTCGCCTTTTGGGAGGCGAGTATTCTAACTACCACACCACCGCGGCACCAGCCAGAAAATTAGGCTGCTGTAAAAAATGTTAAAACTGTTTACCGCACCTTTTCTTAAAATCATGAGTGTTTAACACTGTGTTTAAAAAGTTATTGCGTTTGCGTATTCTTTTTGCGGTCCCAGATGTTACTATAAATTCCTCTGAAATATATCCCACGTAGTGAGACGTAACAACTATGTTCTTAAGACAAGAACTGCTGTTGGATGACCCTTAAGTAAAGACAGAACAGCCATACTAACGATGTCAGACATTCTCTTCTCGACAACAGCAGGTTTGTAAAAGTAACATCTTAGTATAATCTATTTGCGGTTTCTTCACACTTTTAGAATCAAACCTTTGGAAAATCACCCCATGTAAGGAGTGTTTAGTTATTTCCTACGTATGCCATGTATCACAAGCGTTGCATACCTCTGTTAACATGAAAGTATCTTATTTGTCTTTAAATTGAAGTTATACCTGTATTTTATTTATAAATTATAATATTTCATTTATAAAAAAAAATAAAAACAGTGAGAAAACGTATGTTGGTAGCGCATTGTAAGATGTAGTTATCATGCAAAATATTGTTACAACTAAGTGTGCACGAATTGTGTGGGTTGTCCTTTGGTGCAATGTTCTATACTTAGTTAAGCTTAGTTTGCACGAGGCGGAGAAATATCCTGAAAGTAGAACTTTAGCAGGATTTCAGAAAAGTTGGTAGTAACCGTAAGTGGACTATGGGGGCAGTTGTATCATCAAGGGTTAGCGCTTGCGATAAAATTTATTCTCTTGTTAGGCTTAGAATGCGTTGTACAAGCTCGTGTTACTGCTATCCAGATATGTTATACTCTTGTTAGCTATCCTGCCATGGGATAACCTGTTAAGCATTTATCCGAGTGGTTAGCGAGCTTGAAACAAGTAAAATGGATGACTCTACAACTCGTGAATACTAATAATTGCGATTTTTGTAACGTAATTTTAACGAAGTATAATTTTTAGCTATTGGGACTTGAATAGATTTATTGTTTAAAGATAGGATATTTGTACAGTGAAAGAAAGCAAACTGTGCAGGTANGCTATTGGGACTTGAATAGATTTATTGTTTAAAGATAGGATATTTGTACAGTGAAAGAAAGCAAACTGTGCAGGTATGTTTTGTTTCCCTCCTAACCCAGCAAAGTCATTTGTATGTAGAATGTAAAAAGATTATTGGAAATGTGTACTAACTTGTGCACTGTTTCCAACAAAATTTGTCCATCCCCTGAGATTAAAATTTCGTTTAATTGCACCGAGGCATGTTTACAACGAAAAAAAGTTTCCAAGATGACGTCAAATGTTAATATGGGAGAACCAAGAACCAGCTTGTAAATTTGAGTATGAAATCACACCACCATGGCGTTGTATAGCATGTTTGCCGCACACAAGGCACACACTACCCTGTTTCTTTTGAAACCTAATTTATTTTCAAGTTTTTATTATTATGTGTTATTTTGTCTAATTCTAGACTAGTGCAGGAGTCAATACATTACGAGAAGCCACATACAAAATTATTAATTTGATATATGTAACCCAACCTCAATGGTCGTGCGAAATTTGTATGAACAATATTTTTAATTAGTTAAGGTTCGTGAGCAGTTTTGAAACTGCAGTGCACTGTCGCAGCATTCTGTTTCTGAACTAAACAAATTTACACAGTGAACAATGAGTTTTCACAACTCGTTTCATAATATCGACAAAAGTTCGTCGCGTGTAAATAGAAAACAAACAAGTATTACAGATTTTAAAAGTCATAATGACGCAGCTGATATCAGCATTTTTAATCAACAAATCTTCAAATTTTCTTGAATTTCATAACATTTTTAGAACGTATGCTTGTAATATGGGAGTAATTATATCATGGACAATATTGAACGAGATAGCAACAGCTCATGATCGTTAATGTAGTTTTGAAACATAGGTTCTACAGGAAGAAATTCTTACAAAACACAACAAGTAATACTAATTTCAAACGATGTTTTGTCGTTTATAGGATATCTACATTTTCACTTATTAACATTTGATTTAGTTCAAGCCGAAGTGTTTGTTTTCACACGTTTGTAAATATCACGAATAAAAAATAAATAAGCAGTGCGCTGTTGCCAACATCGTCCAAGTTTTGTGCATAAAATTACGGATTCTCAGTACATTTATTGCCAAAACAAGCATAAAATAAACGCCATACCTCTTAACACTCTGGTCCTTAACCAAAGATATAAATTTGGTGATACAGCACAGTTCGTAAAGGGTTATGTTAACAGGGCGTTAGTTCACAATAGAATATACACCATACTGATACCTGTACTATTTACCGCTAAGAACTAGTGGGCAGTGCTGTAAGTTGGAAGCACGTGGTGTGCAGGTGACGACTTGTACGTGGCGGTGCAAGTGCGAGGCGGGCCGGAGCCCTACATGGTGACGTCATGGGTGCAGATCGCCAGCCTGCGCCACAAGGACACGGGACTCTACACCTGCATTGCCACAAACGCCGAGGGCGTCACCAAGTCCGCCGCTAGAGTCGGGGTCAGGGGCTAGTCGACCCGCTGCCTGGTGCGGACTCACTCTTATCATTCTATATTGTATGACTAGGGACTAATAGAGGGAAGTGTTATGCTAACTAAACTGAAACTATTAATGAAGTCTGAACAGATTGAAATAATATTATTATAAGTTATAATTAACATAAGCTTTTGGCGAGGGAGGTCCTAATCAATTACAGTATATGACTAACTAGGGATGTTTGGAAAAAATATCGATATATCGAAATTGCGATATTATTTCAACGACATATCGATATAAATCGTCAATATATTTCCACGATAACGTATCGAAATCAATTTCTTTGACAAGTTATCTGAAATAGACTTTTATAAATGCTCTTTTAATAAGCACTGTTTTAAATACAAAAAATTAATTAAAAGATTAATGTGTTTACGTTGGCAACTTGCAGAAAAAACAGGAGATACAACTTTCTGCAATGCATCGTGTCTTTAATAATAAACATTACAAGCTATTTTACATTTGTGAAGTCCTTTAATACATAGAATATCTGATTCCGATATACTGAAAATCTATATTTTTCTTTCGTTTTATCATTTCGTAGAACGATTCTTGTATAAATAATTCGCTATCGTGTAAACAGAACGTATACGAAACAACATGAGCAGTAACGAATCCAGGGAACCCATCTTCGCCAAGGATAACGTTGTATAAGTCACTTTTATTTTGTTGAAGATATTTTCCACAGTTTATCCAGTGGAAAATTGGCATACATGATTTTAGGAGCTGACATCAAAAACTGTTTACAGTTAGGCATTGAAAACTGCCGACACCTAATTTTCTCCAAAACTGTTGTATTTTTTTCGCCTTTCTCAAAAATCAATCTGAAAATTGATGACCTCGGTGAACATAATGGTAGGCATGGCACTAAGCAACAAGCGGAACAGCGCAGCAACAGTGCATCGATCGCGTGAAGTTGCAACATTCGCATTGTATGATTTGCTACATATTAGAAGTAAAATTACTTTTATATCCACCTAACAGTATTTAATTGAGCAAAGATATTTTGGTTGTTCACAATGNTGCCAAAACAAGCATAAAATAAACGCCATACCTCTTAACACTCTGGTCCTTAACCAAAGATATAAATTTGGTGATGCAGCACAGTTCGTAAAGGGTTATGTTAACAGGGCGTTAGTTCACAATAGAATATACACCATACTGATACCTGTACTATTTACCGCTAAGAACTAGTGGGCAGTGCTGTAAGTTGGAAACACGTGGTGTGCAGGTGACGACTTGTACGTGGCGGTGCAAGTGCGAGGCGGGCCGGAGCCCTACATGGTGACGTCANCACGTGGTGTGCAGGTGACGACTTGTACGTGGCGGTGCAAGTGCGAGGCGGGCCGGAGCCCTACATGGTGACGTCATGGGTGCAGATCGCCAGCCTGCGCCACAAGGACACGGGACTCTACACCTGCATTGCCACAAACGCCGAGGGCGTCACCAAGTCCGCCGCTAGAGTCGGGGTCAGGGGCTAGTCGACCCGCTGCCTGGTGCGGACTCACTCTTATCATTCTATATTGTATGACTAGGGACTAATAGAGGGAAGTGTTATGCTAACTAAACTGAAACTATTAATGAAGTCTGAACAGATTGAAATAATATTATTATAAGTTATAATTAACATAAGCTTTTGGCGAGGGAGGTCCTAATCAATTACAGTATATGACTAACTAGGGATGTTTGGAAAAAATATCGAANCATAAGCTTTTGGCGAGGGAGGTCCTAATCAATTACAGTATATGACTAACTAGGGATGTTTGGAAAAAATATCGAAATATCGAAATTGCGATATTATTTCAACGACATATCGATATAAATCGTCAATATATTTCCACGATAACGTATCGAAATCAATTTCTTTGACAAGTTATCTGAAATAGACTTTTATAAATTCTCTTTTAATAAGCACTGTTTTAAATACAAAAAATTAATTAAAAGATTAATGTGTTTACGTTGGCAACTTGCAGAAAAAACAGGAGATACAACTTTCTGCAATGCATCGTGTCTTTAATAATAAACATTACAAGCTATTTTACATTTGTGAAGTCCTTTAATACATAGAATATCTGATTCCGATATACTGAAAATCTATATTTTTCTTTCGTTTTATCGTTTCGTAGAACGATTCTTGTATAAATAATACGCTATCGTGTAAACAGAACGTATACGAAACAACATGAGCAGTAACGAATCCAGGGAACCCATCTTCGCCAAGGATAACGTTGTATAAGTGACTTTTATTTTGTTGAAGATATTTTCCACAGTTTATCCAGTGGAAAATTGGCATACATGATTTTAGGAGCTGACATCAAAAACTGTTTACAGTTAGGCATTGAAAACTGCCGACACCTAATTTTCTCCAAAACTGTTGTATTTTTTTCGCCTTTCTCAAAAATCAATCTGAAAATTGATGACCTCGGTGAACATAACGGTAGGCATGGCACTAAGCAACAAGCGGAACAGCGCAGCAACAGTGCATCGATCGCTTGAAGTTGCAACATTCACATTGTATGATTTGCTATATATTAGAAGTAAAATTACTTTTATATCCACCTAACAGTATTTAATTGAGCAAAGATATTTTGGTTGTTCACAATGTATTATAGAATTGTTAAGCACGAACAAATTCCCAAGTTATTTTGGTGTTGGCAATGCAACTGTGACCTTATAAATGAGTGACACGGAAGGATGCATAAGTAGGGGCAGTGATATTTAGCGAAAACATTTCGAGACAAGATAGAGTCCAAAGCACGCTAGGGTCGTCCAGCTTCTTTGATTGGCTAACAAATGTTCTGGCTCGTGTTAACCGTTTGCGCATGGAGTCATTTAGCCCTGAGTGGCTTGGTTAAAGACGGACAGTCACTGGCCCTATCCATAAGGTGTCGCGGGTCCGTATTCATGAAGAGTTCAAGGTGATCACATGNAAAGACGGACAGTCACTGGCCCTATCCATAAGGTGTCGCGGGTCCGTATTCATGAAGAGTTCAAGGTGATCACATGTTATATCGGGACCTACATGGTTGAGCATCGTAACTCCAGTAGGGCGACAGTGATGTCACTGGTGAACAGTTGAGAGTTTTACACATTGCTCATCAGCAGGGGCGCCTGTTTTCCGCGAAAAGATTTCAGGACAAATTGTGTTCCAAAACACTTTAGTTGAGAACCACTTTTGTGATTGGATCACTTGAATTGTTACGCGTCTTATCTGTCTTCCTGCGAATCACGGACGGTCAGTGCCAGAGAAACTTAGTCATGAATGACTCACGCATGTAACAGATATTCTTCACCCATACACAAGCAACCAATAGCCATAGGAAGCCTGCAAGTGTACACGTAGGATATCGAAGTCTCGCCTCCACGTAAGTCTTTACTTATTAGTACCTGTGTTTCGCGAAAATATTTAAGCGCTGGCTAGACTTCAATATACTACTAGTGCACATTTGAAAATTTAATGTGGTTGTTATTGGTTGCGTATTCTTTTTAGACGTACAGCTTCATACTTGGCCGAGCCAATCAGAATTAAGTTGCTACAACGCTGGCCCTCCGTGATTCGCGTGCAGACACGTTGAGACTTGTGGCAATCAAAATGACCCAATCACAACAGCGGATCGTAGCTAGCGTGTTTTGGAGTCGAACTGGTAGTGGAATGTTTTCGTGAGAAACAGCTGCTCTTACTGATTAGGGAACGTGAAATCAGTGACTAAGCGATGACCTTACCTTACCTTACATGAGTTTTAAAGCTCCACATATATATTTTTGTAAAATTAATTGCTATTTATATAATTACAAACGAATTTATTTCAAGATTCTCTACTGAACGTTTAAAGTGTGCACGAAGACGAGTAAAATAAAATTCCATACATTCACTGAGGATATATAACTTGTGCTACCCTGCAGTGGTAGCAACTGTACAGAAAAGTAGACTCGCGTCTGAAGTATGGTCTCGGACATAATTATGATTTCAATGAAGTTGAATGAGACGTGTGCCAGTTTACTACGTTCCTTGGAATTTAACCTTTTTGTTTTTCTCTTGCAGAAAGAAGATTTTGATTGCAACTTGATTGGCTAACATCAAACTGCTGATTAGAGAGTACCTGAACTAGTGTTAGTAGCAGACTAATACCGTCAATACATTACAATTAATAATGGAAAACGAATTAATGTGTAAAATATTAATTGTGCCATACTAATAGTAAACATTATGTTAAAAATATTACATATAAGCACGAAAAATGTAAGACTATGAAAATAAATAAATAAGGGTAACATGTTCTTCAGTAGTGGTAGACACATTTTTAACGGTTTGTTACGTTACTGTGTAATTTTGTACAATTTATAAACAGTTTTTATTAATAAACATTGGCGGTACAATAACAATATATTAGTGTTATTTCATTTTAGTTTTAGTCTCTGACAACACAGACAGGAAAACATCCCTTTAATTGGTTTGTGTGTGCGTGCTAGAACTCATACTGGGTTGAGAGGGCTGTGTTTGCTCAACTGCAATAAATACGACCGATTTAAGATTNTGTGCGTGCTAGAACTCATACTGGGTTGAGAGGGCTGTGTTTGCTCAACTGCAATAAATACGACCGATTTAAGATTGATGCGAGATTTGAGCCAAACGCATCTAGCTCCAGAAAACTGACAAGACGCAGATGTGTGCCATTCAGCTTCCCGGAGAGTGAGCGATAGTGAGAGCGGAGGGACACACTTGCTCGCCTTCTTTATGAGAAGCAGGCAAGTGTGCCTGTAACCCTCCGGCTCGCCATCGGGAAGCAAAATAGTTCAGATCTGCACCTAATTAGTTATCTGGGATAATTTGTGTGTGGTAAAGTTCAAGGAGAGGGTAATGGCAATCTCTATTTATATATGAAGTAAACTTGTGAATGGGATTTACAAAAAAATTATAATTAATATATTTTAAAATATATATATTTTTCCTAAATATTACTTTTCTAAATTTTTTCATTTAATTATTTTGAACCTTTTAAATTCTACATTTGCACTTCTGAAACGTAGATTGCCAATATGATAAAAGCCTACTGATTGAAGGGAAACAGTGATATTCACATTATCTAGAATTTCTGTTTTCTGGCTCCCGCCAGTAAAGTGAACCCATTCCATTGATACGATTATTGATTTGGTTTTTCATCTCAAAGTCAAGTTACCTTAGGCCATGTCCGAAATGACNCCCATTCCATTGATACGATTATTGATTTGGTTTTTCATCTCAAAGTCAAGTTACCTTAGGCCATGTCCGAAATGACAAATTCGTTATTTTGTTATTTGCTATTCCGTGAGTTTCAATTCGGACGTTGTCGACAGCCACTCGTTCAGCACTCGCGGAAACACATTTTTACATTAACAGTGAAACATATTATCATTCAAATTGAATGCTTAAAACAGATGTAATGTTTCTATGAGCATCACTGGAATGCTGCGAATATGTTAATACATAAGAAAATAATAAGTTATGCAATAATGATTTAACAAAATGTTTGTTGCGAAATATATAAACAAAGCACAACACTCACTTGCTTTATAAAACATGCAAAGTGTATTTTCTGAACAGTTATTATTTTTAAAAAATAACGTTTTATTTACGCATTTACGTATGTGTTTTGAAGGTCAAAACAAACATGGCGCTGATTTTGTGACTTTTTATTTTGCTATCATCCGCTAGCTGATACAAAATACGATATACAAAATTACCAAATACGTCATCAATTTTGTAAACAAAATTGGGTCAGGTGATAATTTTGTCAACAGAATCTGCCGTTTCGGACACGGCCTTAGACTGTAAATTTGTCTTTTTACCATTTNTCAGGTGATAATTTTGTCAACAGAATCTGCCGTTTCGGACACGGCCTTAGACTGTAAATTTGTCTTTTTACCATTTATACAGCATTTGTTTTCCACTAGTCACTAGCGTATTTGATAATTTACTTCCTCTAAACTCCATATTGCTTAAAATCAACTCATAAACATGACAACAAGCACGCATTAACAACCAAAGAAAATNTCAGGTGATAATTTTGTCAACAGAATCTGCCGTTTCGGACACGGCCTTAGACTGTAAATTTGTCTTTTTACCATTCATACAGCATTTGTTTTCCACTAGTCACTAGCGTATTTGATAATTTTCTTCCTCTAAACTCCATATTGCTTAAAATCAACTCATAAACATGACAACAAGCACGCATTAACAACCAAAGAAAATTTAAACCAAATAATTTTAGATCATAGACTGGTAACTGCATCATNTTTAAACCAAATAATTTTAGATCATAGACTGGTAACTGCATCATTTGTTGTGAAACACAACTCTGAGGGTTTAAGGGTAAGCAATGAATGGCTATTATGTATTTGTATTCAACCCTTAAAATATTGTTAAAACACTTTAGATAAAACGCTAAGTAGCCTCTCTTTATGTTGCTGTACTCAAAACGAGTTATAAATGTAATGCCAATGGCGATGTAAACAAGCTCGAACTAGGTGAAAAAAATTAATACACCTCGTAAATAGCAAATAGCTTTTTCTACATAAAATAAGTCTTCATGAACGATGGGTTTATTTTAGCATGCATAAAGAATTTTACCCAACAAGCTAAAAACTACCCGTCTATGAGAAATAAGTATGAATCTGGAGAAAACAATAGAGGAAAGAGAGTATACGGAAAGCTAAAAAAAAAAAGTATTCTCTCCTTAAAACGTGCTCTTTACGACATAACATTTACTATCCTGGCTTTGACTGCTGTCTTAAAAAAGGCTTATAATATTTTTTGTAATTACCGAGCGTAACATGTATTTCAGATAAAAACTTTCTATAATTATGTATACATTTTTCTACTAGATCTTACGGTTGGGAGCTTAAGGAAAAAATTATCTCACAGCATTGTTCCAAATCATTCTATAACGTTGAAACTCAAGAGAATATTTTGAAATTGTATTTATATCCATATTTTGTTTGAAGTTTTCTGTTCATACCACGTTTTGTATGTAGGATAGTAAAAATTGTTAACTTTAAATTAATAATTTTTAATGTATTAATTAATGAAAATAAAAAATAAATTACCAAACGGTTCTTTAATACACTTTTGAATTTGTAGGGTGTTGTGATATTCTGTAATTACAAAGATAAAATATATAGACGATACTCCACTATAATATTCGCAGATCACTGAGTACTTCAGTCCAGCTTCCTCACAGTTGAGTGTCACCCTCGTGCTACCTTTGGCTTTTGCATATAATTATGCAAAGGTCACTAGGTGCAGATTATTTTCTTTTTAATAATGTTAGTCCATTCGGCGTCACGTTCCCGCCACAGTGCGTATGAAAGTTTTACTCTCGCAAGATGCCCAGAGTAGNAATGTTAGTCCATTCGGCGTCACGTTCCCGCCACAGTGCGTATGAAAGTTTTACTCTCGCAAGATGCCCAGAGTAATTACTCTGCACATTTGGCACACTGCCAAGAACGATTAAAACTTTTACTCAGAGTGCTTTGGGACAACCAAAGAGTAACGTTCACTCAGAAAGTAACGTTTCTGGAGTGCGGAGGAGTTATGGCGTGACTGGCACGCACCTGTTTTTGTTTTGTATATGGCGAATCTTTACACATTTTGGAATTACGCACCTTAACACCAAATCTACGAATTGATGCACAGGTTAAGGTAAGTGAATGAGACACTTGTATTTTTGTTTCATGACTCTTGTTATTTTATTGTAATAAATAGTAAGCCTACACNAGGTAAGTGAATGAGACACTTGTATTTTTGTTTCATGACTCTTGTTATTTTATTGTAATAAATAGTAAGCCTACACGGGCCAAGTTAATATCCTCAAGCAAATAAATCATTATCTTATTTATAAAATATAACATTAAAACNGTAAGCCTACACGGGCCAAGTTAATATCCTCAAGCAAATAAATCATTATCTTATTTATAAAATATAACATTAAAACTCTAGTAGTGGCCAAGCATATTCTTATAAAATACCATTGTAGGTGTATAACATAACATTATTTTCATTGCATGCTGAGTTTTACTCTTAATGTCATACAACAATTTAGGATAGTCAGTTATATTTTTGTGAGGTAATCAAAACAATATATTGAGTCAGGAGCTAAAACAAATCATTCAAATGAATTCTGTNCAGTTATATTTTTGTGAGGTAATCAAAACAATATATTGAGTCAGGAGCTAAAACAAATCATTCAAATGAATTCTGTCCAGTAATGTAAACCCGCGAATTTTCGTGTAACCTATGTTACTTAGCACACGTCCAATATAACATTATGACATTGCAAGAAAAAAAGATTTTGTGATGGCAGTACTGCCAACATGGCGGTGACTGTTTCCTTGGTCCAGTGATGCTGTGATCTTGAAACTCTCGAGTAGTTGGAGGTCACAAGTCAGGGGCTGCTGCCGCATCACCATCCATCAGACTCACCTACTCTGAATAAAAAAATTAACACATTAACTGTCATCAGGCTATAATGACAATAATGATTAAAAGCTCAAAATGTTTTAAAGATTATTGACATAACCTGTATCTATCTCATATGAATAAAAAAATCCCCAAGAGATGCGCCTGAATGAGGCTGTAGATTGACGAACATACCTTATTAGTGGCTGCATTAAATAATTTGGGGAAATATATTTATCCAGAGTGTTTGAATCACGAACGTCTCAGATATAAATCCGACGTAATATGGCACAGAAAAGACTAATCTTAGAGAAAAGTAATAAGTTAAAAATAATTAAAATTTTTTCAAAGCTGAGAATGAAACTGCATCGATGAAAATACTGAAAACTGACACTTTTATATAGATTGAAATGTTTTAATACTAATAATTAATTTCTAAATAATTTTACATGTAATTACGCTCCTGAAACCAATTTTCCTTTAGCAGTATTTTGTTAACGGAAATTGCTGAAATTTTGGCAATTTTTAAATGCAAAACACAGCGTGCGGGTACATTATTGATAACGTTCCACACATGAATTGCACGCGCGCGTGTGTGTATATATATTATATGTATATATGATGTCCCGCAAGTAATGGATAACCCGTAAACCGCTGGTAGGTCAGGTTATGTCATACCAGAATATTGCAATTTGACCGTAGTAGAAGTTGTTTCGCTTTCAAGATATTGGCACGTGTTTGGAAATGTCACAAACCTCGACTTGCATTTTGGCGATGTGTACGACAATGCTACATATGAACATATATTATTATTTGGTTATTCGAACCATATTGTAAGTATTCTTCTGCTATTTAAGTTGTATGGCAGTTCAGNGAACATATATTATTATTTGGTTATTCGAACCATATTGTAAGTATTCTTCTGCTATTTAAGTTGTATGGCAGTTCAGTGGCAAACAAGATGGTTCCTTGAGAAGACATGTTTTCTTCTCGTGTTCAAGAACTCCAATTGCCTATAAAATGTACGTCTCGTCACGTATTTTAGTCTGCCCGTTATTAAATTCAGCCGTGGACGTTTTTCCTACCTTTGGCGAATAGTNAACATATATTATTATTTGGTTATTCGAACCATATTGTAAGTATTCTTCTGCTATTTAAGTTGTATGGCAGTTCAGCGGCAAACAAGATGGTTTCTTGAGAAGACATGTTTTCTTCTCGTGTTCAAGAACTCCAATTGCCTATAAAATGTACGTCTCGTCACGTATTTTAGTCTGCCCGTTATTCAATTCAGCCGTGGACGTTTTTCCTACCTTTGGCGAATAGTTTGCAACAGCTGTGGAAGACCACGATGAGAAATACGNAATTCAGCCGTGGACGTTTTTCCTACCTTTGGCGAATAGTTTGCAACAGCTGTGGAAGACCACGATGAGAAATACGTAGCAGACTCTGCGCCCGACGTCAAGTGGGCCTTCGAAGGAGCAGCGAGTCGAACAGCATAGTGGCCGGCCGCCTCAACGTCACAAATCCAACTACCGAGAGCGCCCGTGTTTCAAGCCCGGCCAGACGAAAGACTGATGTGCCTCACTGCTATTGGCTATGTCATGGTGATGTCAGCGGTGTTGCCAAGAGTTGCAGGTTGAAGAGAGAAAATGCTCATGACAGAAAATAAAAGACTGTCGCCGCNATGTCAGCGGTGTTGCCAAGAGTTGCAGGTTGAAGAGAGAAAATGCTCATGACAGAAAATAAAAGACTGTCGCCGAGTAGTTCTGAGAGCCCTCTATTTCAAAATACACTTTTACCTATTGGTTAAAATTAAAAATGTACCTAGTTAAATACTGAACACCCCGTTGCCAAATCTATTAAATGTGAAGTAGTGGCAAGGAGCGAGGAAAGGGTTTTTTTAATAAAAAAATCCATGCATTCTTGGAGCTGGCGTGCTTGGTTCTCAGACTCTGGAGGTGTTCATCATGGAGATAAGTATTTTAATGTTTGGGGTTTTTTTTTAATAATTGTAAATGTAGAATAAAGGTAGAAAAATTTTAAGTGTTAGACTTTGATCAGAATGTTTTTAAATTAAAGTTTTATGAAAAAAGGAAAAATTACTTAAACCATGTAAACTTTGAAAATATACCAAAGAAATGTAATGCTGTGAGGTCGTAGATATCACTATAGATATTGTTTGTATTAATTTTAATAGCTTTCTTAGCTAAATATTTTCTCAATAAATTGAAATTTCGCTTTTCGTAAAAGATTATGAAATACTGTATTAAACATTTAGTATAACAGTAGTTATATAAAAATATTCAAGCAAAATATTTCAAGTTTTGTAATTATGATTTTATTTTATTTCCCTTAAAACGTTTACAGTTGCAACCGCGCAAATAGTAAAGTTTGAAAGGTTTGAGAAAACTTGTCAGGGTACCTTTATAAGAAGACATGATTCAGACCAATATAAAATGATCACCTTTCTGACTTATGCTGGTGGGGTTTCTTCGGGGGTATTTCCAAAGTCTCCAGCCCACAGGAGGTCGAGGGCGTGTCATCGATAATCGAAGGATGATTATGTAGACATTCGACATAATCTAGTGAATTCTGATGGATTTCTTGTGGCATAGCAGAGTTCTCTATTTGTTGGCAACACTGATTAATTGTGGTGCCAGTACCATAGCTCGGGTCGTATAGATAATTTGGGGTATTGTGTGTATACAGGATGCGCTGTAAACACTTATGTGGTGAAACTTAGGGCTATTATTTTCTGCTAACAGCAAACGTGGCTAGAATACAAGGTTAGACCACAGTTTACGTAAGAAAGCGCTCTCAGTTGTATGTGCACTTTCTCTAACGTAGTTTTAATGCAAGTGGAATTATTTCAGTTAGCCAAAGTATTTAATTCATATAAAAGAGTGGGTCTGTTAAAAATTCAAATGTAAACAAACACGCTCATCAGTGTTTACCACGTAACGGACAGTTCCTGGTAATAATGCGAGTGAATGTTGGGTACAAGCGCTAGAAGACGTAGGCCATTTCACACGATCAAATATATTATTGAATTCAACTTATTGAATACGGAAAGTGTTGACACGTACTTCACTGGACTGAATTTAATAGCAATNCACGTACTTCACTGGACTGAATTTAATAGCAATTGTGTTATTACTTCAACGTTTTGAAAGGCTTTCCACACATGCAGCTGTATTAAATAAATATTACTACATTTTTTTCGCAAATACTGAAGTTTAAAAAAATATAGTTCAGTTCAGTATCCTTTTTTTTTCTATCAAACCTCTATAAACCATACGCTATGCAAAAATAACTTGTCAAAATCAAAACAAAAATTTTTTGCTAAGNTTTCTATCAAACCTCTATAAACCATACGCTATGCAAAAATAACTTGTCAAAATCAAAACAAAAATTTTTTGCTAAGATTTTTATTTTACATGAAATATGTACAAATATTTTTGTAGCTTAAATGCACATAAATTACTGTATTAATACACTACGATTTATATTTATACTGTTTTAATAATTCGGAGTGCTAGGTGAAAAATTCGATTCAAGAAAATATAGAACATATTCTAAACGAAAGTCTTTGAAGGAATTTTGAGTCATTCAATGACTTGAAAGGCCAAATCGACGCGATTATGACGTCCGAGTGACGTCACACGGCATTCCAAGAATTTAATTCAATACATTTGAAGAAAATTTGAAGCGAACTTTGACAGTGAGAAAGGACCTTACCGCAGGCAGGCCCCAGCAACTTTAATACGAAAACTAAACTTAACAGAATAAACCCGAAGCAGAATTTCTGAGGTCCTACAAGTTTGCATATTTGAACAAAATATTTACTACCTGCATAATGCATGAACATGTGCACTCTTTAGATATCGCAGAAACACGTGCTTGGTTTACTAAACACCTCAAAAAGTTTGGGACGTTATTCATTTTGGGTGGCAGGAGTTATGTAGTTCTGTTGCGATCAACAGAGAGCGCACTAACTCATTGAACATGCATGGGACAAGCTGAGAACAGCAGTTTATAATCGTCCACAACCTCCAGAAACACTTTCAGATCTCATAAGAGCTGCCCAGCTGGAATGGGACCCTCTTCCGGAAGATGATGACAACACATTGATTACAAGCGTGCNGATCTCATAAGAGCTGCCCAGCTGGAATGGGACCCTCTTCCGGAAGATGATGACAACACATTGATTACAAGCGTGTCATGTGGTGTTAGGGACCTGCACAATGAACACGGAGGCCAATTTTTGACACTAACTCCATATTTTGGTTACGTTCTGAGTAATTTAAAATTCACAAATAAGTTAGCAGCTACAACGTTCTCAACTCTAGGGAATCAACGTTTACAGTTCAATTTAAAACTGTGGAAGCGCAGAGAACTTTACGTGACATTGCCTCCCGAAATGTGAATGTTAGAGATAAAACTATTTATGGTTTTAGTGACGTCCAATAAAAAATCTTCTCTTTCACTTTAACCTCCCCCCTCCAAATTCGATCCTTGAAATATGTTTTTGCACGTGCCCCTGAAATATGCAATACCTCTCCGATAGCGTTAAGAGCGTTGTAAATTTTCTTGACTTGTGCACCTCGGGGTTTCTCTTCTCTGTGGCGGACCAACTGACCGTATACCTGGGTTTTATGATCAAGTTCCGGCCATCTGCTGTTAACCCGGGGAATCAATAAACCACGTGTGCACTCCACTGGCCCTTCGTCGCCGTGTCGACATCCTTTCCGCTTCCATTCCGTCACAGCATTCCTGAAGGGGAGGTCTTGAGATAAGTTTGTGTCGCAGTATTGAGAGTAAAAAAAAAAAAAANAAGCACCGACATTTCACTACAACGAGGCCGGCATTAGCACTGACCGTCTAAAGTTCACTTGAGAAAGTAATCTTGGCGCAGCTTTGAGGGAGGGAAGGTAGGGGAGGGCTCTACCGAGCTCCTGCCACTGGAGAGATGCAAACCACGTGACACTGCTCTTTACTACCGCGCTGCGACACTTACTTTTTTTTTCGACAGGTAATATGCACACTCGGAGCAGCTCTCGCCCACCGGATCTCGGCCGCTGTCACTACTGAACTGAACAACCTCGTGCCGTGACATGGTCTCTACCGACTCGCCCGACGCGTTTGAGACTTCCGCGCATTATTTTCTCAGGATAGCCACAATTCACTCTCGCTGCAGCAATGCCCTGACCCGGAACATGGCTGCCAATATCCTACTGGATTTCTGCCTTAGAAATGCTGGTCCGGAAGTGTGTTGAAGGTTGCACGCTGGAATGGAAGCATGACGCGCAGATACGACCGCACAGTCGCAAGGCGAACACATAGCGATGTCAAGGCCGGAGATTAGTTGGCGAGTCTTCAGTCGCAGCTTCCGCGTACTGACTGGTCATAGCGTGAGCTCACAGGGCGAGAGTCCAGTACGACGTCTGCGCGGAGATAGGGCAGGCCGTCTTAGGTCACTTGACGCCCCCTCCCCCCTCCATCCATCCTAAACTTTTCAAGTTTCCGGATCGTAACGTATCAACACTGAATCACACACTGTGACTAATGCCGGAATCATAAAGCCCCCACAAGCACGACAGTGTCTACAACCTTGCTGCACAATATACAGAACTCGTCAAAAATTACTACACACATTACCAAAATTGTCAGAAAAATACTATCTACGTTACAAGTGAAAAAATTATGCATATATTGCAGGACTGTAAAATAGTATGTTACGATTTCCTTATTTAAATGTTTCTAAAGAATCAAAGCCTGGTTTAATCAAAATTGAAACGTATTTCCATTCTGGNTATGCATATATTGCAGGACTGTAAAATAGTATGTTACGATTTCCTTATTTAAATGTTTCTAAAGAATCAAAGCCTGGTTTAATCAAAATTGAAACGTATTTCCATTCTGGGGATTTCNAGAACTCGTCAAAAATTACTACACACATTACCAAAATTGTCAGAAAAATACTATCTACGTTACAAGTGAAAAAATAATGCATATATTGCAGGACTGTAAAATAGTATGTTACGATATCCTTATTTAAATGTTTCTAAAGAATCAAAGCCTGGTTTAATCAAAATTGAAACGTATTTCCATTCTGGGGATTTCNTCCTTATTTAAATGTTTCTAAAGAATCAAAGCCTGGTTTAATCAAAATTGAAACGTATTTCCATTCTGGGGATTTCAAAAATCACAATTAGCACAAACATGTGCATGAAATCAATTATTAAAAATATTTTAAAACGTAATTACTAATTTGTTGTTATATAAAGCCAGAACAACTATAATGGTCTTCCTTGATTAAGGTTTATTTGCAAAATGTGCTTTCCAATGCATTTAAAAATGGGAATATGCTTCAACTTTAATCAAAAATATACCTTAAACATTTAAATACATCAAATCTAGCAAACTATGTTAGTGTTACAAAATATATATTCTTGTTTCATACGCAGCGAAAACCATACTTTTCTGACAATTCTGGTATAAGCTGTTCATGGTTAACAGCACTTTTTAAATCAACCACTGGAAAATGTCACAGCCTCTACGTACATATATTTGAATGGGCACACTGGCTGGCATGCGCCCTGTGAGGTTGGTAGCAGACAGAAACAAGTTACATTTCTTGACGCTGAATTAAAAGTTTCAAATAAACATAATCTACTTCAGATTTTTTTTAAATTTCAATTCAAAGTAAATGTAAGAATTCGCACATTTGTACAATATATACTTTTTCGAATAATTTCAAAGTTTCACTTTTACCGACGTACGAGTAGAGTTATCAGCACATGACAATGTTAAGTTTACGCACGGTGGAAGAATACAAACTGTGCGTACAGATCTCTAGCAGGAAGTGTAGAGTTCACTGTGAACAGCCAGCCGTAGTACGTGTAGTGTTGTGCGGCACTCCACTCCAAGCACTGTGTTCCAGGGCCGCGTTCCAACACGCTACCCCGCGAGTCAACTTTTCTCTTTGACTGTGTCCCTAAACACTTTGAGTAACTGTTTTACTCGCTCTTGGCAGTGCCCCAAAACTGCACAGTAATTACTCTGAGCATCTTGCCAGGGTAAAACTTCTACAAACACACTATTTCAGCGAGTAAGGAAGGGTCAACTGAAAATGACGGGAAGTTTGGTACAATTAAATAAAACTGAAAGGAAATGTGGACATTCTGGTAACACACACACACACACACACACACACACACACACACACGGGAAATTTACAAATTACGAGTGATAAAATTCACATTTNACACACACACACACACACACACACACACACACACACACGGGAAATTTACAAATTACGAGTGATAAAATTCACATTTTTATTTTAAAGTTAACTCGTATAAAGGTTGCATTTTTATCAATTTGATTTCTAATTTATTCACACCGCTATTATTTACACCATTAAATTATCTATCTCCACTCTTACTCTTTATTTCTTAGTGGGCACACTATTTAATGTCTATTTCAACTCTAATTAACGTCCTTCTCAATGTCACTGTTTTGTTGTAGTCAGTTAACTCATACTCATCATTAACACACGTTCAGTCCATCTGTTGCCATCATTTGTAATCTCTTTCACTCACGCATCCAGTTCAGTAGTCCAGCCTACCATCCGCACTCTTCACTGCTTGATACTTGATACTCACAGTCGCAGATTTCCCTTCCACTGATCACTTCTCCCACCGCTCATCGTCTATAGCTGAAACTCATCCACTCAACAACTCCAACCCGGAGACCCGTCGCATTATTTATACTCTGCTGGCCTTGACCTGGAAAGTTCGACGCACCCCGCGTCACGCTTAGAGAAACTAGGGCAGCAAACCACAAGAAAATTCCTCAGATAGATGCAGAAACTTAATATAACCAAGGCCAGCAGCGCGCGCAGCAAAAGGATTATCGTGTCAGCTCGCATTTGGTAATATATACATGGTTCTTGGTTTAGCGAGCGCCTGTAATTCAAACATTCCATTGACTTGCCACCGCCATCATATAACCGGTGTCCTTCACTTCCACTCGCTCGCTCGGGATGCGAAACAGCGATCGCGTAACTATATATCCTTATTAATATTATAAATGCGAAAATGTATTTGTTTGTTTGTCCTTATTTCACGTCACAACGCAGCAACGGATCAAAGTGATTTTTTGCACAGAGATAGTTGGAGGGCCGGGAAGTGACATAGGCTACTTTTTATACTGAAAAAAATCTAATTCCCTCAGGAAATTGTTTTTAGTAAAAATAGCGTTCGGGGTACAATGCTGCGTCAATGCTCGATATAGCGATAGTTATCGATATTGAAAATAACTTATCGATTTATATGTAAATTAAAAATATCGGTATATCGATGTTTTTATACTATAGAAGTTTTCGGCATTATCGAAATTTTCGGTATTATATAAATTTTTAGTATTATAATTTCCGATATTATCGAAATTTACAATATTATCGCTACAATCGGCATCCTAACTATCCTTACTAATATTATAAATGCGAAAGTGTGTGTGTTTATTTGTTTGTCCTTTCACGTCGCAAAGAAGCAACGGATCGAAGTAATTAGTGTGAGACTAAAGCAAAATGTCACACAAAAAAGCGACAGGGGCTCTACCGGTGATTGAGAGGGGTACACCTGCAGATGAAAACAAAGCCTGTTTCAATTCGTCAAGCTTATGGACAAATGTCAAGAAATTCAGCTTGACGACAAATATGAGAGTGCACCTCTGCAATGACGTTGATACAGGACATTATGCTGATACACTATTAAAAATTGGAGATGGGTGGTTAGAAACAAATGCTAAGGGCTGTGTGTCACTAACGGGGGATTTTAGTAATTTGGTGCAGTGTGACACGGAAATGATTGCTAGCGTTTACCCAGATCTACAAAGAAATATAAATGACACCTATATATGTGTGTGTGTGTGTGTAACAATTTTTTTTTTGGAAAAGAAGGAATTTGGAGAAAGTGATAAATATATTTTGGACTTTACATTTGTTCATATTTGTAAACCCGGCATGCTGGTTCCAAAACCACCTTTACTCTTACTTTCCTCAGCTGTTACTCTCTGTTACTTTACTCTACTCTCGGAGTAACGCTGGAGCCCCACCCAGCTGCTGGAGAGAATTGGTTGAGCGGGGCGGNCAGCCCCTCGTCGCGTGGGCCCTCGACAATGGGTTACTGGGGCGGCAGGCTGTGTGACGTCACACCTGCTGGGCCTCGGCCAGTCTCCTCACATCACTATCTCAGGTAAGAACTGAACTGGGGGGCCACAGTGGTGTAGTGGTCAGAATACTCGCCTCCCGCCTACCACGACAGGGCTCCATTCCCGGCGGGACCTCCACGGTTTTCGCATGTGGGAAACGTGACATCCTGACCGCTGGGTTTCCTCCGGGTGCTCTTAGTAACCCACTACTGCATTCTGTAGCTACTATGCTCCTTCTCAACCCCCTCTCGCCGCTGTGATTGCGAGTGGCATGTATACTATCATGCGTGGAATGGTAAATTATAGTGATAAAGCGTCATTTGCATTTTGAACTTATTTCATGATAAATGAGGTGCTGAATACTCTGACGATAATTCCATCTTAGGCATGCCTCTAGGTACGATAAAATACTAAATAATACATTCCTGTGTTTATTATCTTGTCGCATACTCTAACTCGTTCGGTCGCACACAAATTTCCGTGTTCCAAGTGTTATTACGTAATTTTTTTCGTACGCGCTGTATTCGTGTTCAGCACTTGTTTTACAACCAGTGAACATCGTGCTCTATGATATCGGACTAACCAGTCATGTCAAAGGTGTGTAGTGGAGAGATTCGGGTGGCTCATAGTATCAGGTTCTTGAGAGCCGATGAGGGTAAAACGAGGAGACTATGGAGCAGCGCCGGAATGCAAGGGCGGGGGGAACTGGAGATCCCCGAGAAAACCTGCCAACCAGTGGCATCGTCTGGCACGATTCCCACATGCGAGTGACCCCGCCGGGAACCGAACCCGGTTCGCTTAGGTGGAAGGCGAGTAGTCCGACCACTACATCACCAGAGCCCCTAAAAGATGTAGAAAATGTTACAGGGTAGCCAGGAGGAAGACTCACCGATACCTTGCTGAGTACAGTACCAAACATAAGTATCGCTCACATGCAACGTGTTCATGGGCACGGTAACACAAGGAGTTAAGACAACAGGAAACTTTGTAATGTACGTGCAATGCTGTTTCCGTGTCACGAGGTCAAACACGAGAAGGCTTCAAGTGACAAGTGCAGACCTTATACTCGCGCTTTCCACNGTCAAACACGAGAAGGCTTCAAGTGACAAGTGCAGACCTTATACTCGCGCTTTCCACGGAAAGCTAAGGTCACAAGCTGAGTGAGAGTCAGTATGTGCGTGCGACATGCGTGCCTGCTATGCTCCCCCCCCCCCCCAATTTCATTTGACATTTGACTGTTCACCCACGTGCGCAATAAATTAAAATTTTAAGTTTTCGACGTAACGGCAAATTAGACCTGTAGTAGGAGGATGTTAACTACACGCAATGCAAGCCAATGGATTGAACTACAGAAGCCACTTTGTACTTTTCTCCGTTCCCTTATGGGTTCCGCCTACCTGGCGCTTGAACCGCGGCGCAGTGCGTTTGAAATCCTGGTTTTTTGACGAAACTGTACCTACGACAAGACATAGCTCACCCCAGACGAGGAAGGAATGGTACTTTAAAGTTACCACGCTTGCTGTAAATGTTATTTATGCTAGCCAGACACGAGCCAAACTACGATAGGGTCTGTATTGAACTTTGCTACAGACTTTTCAACAATTAAATGATAGGGTCACCGCTGAAAGTGCCATAGGTAACGCAGCACTACGAGAACACCGCCGCTACGCGCAGGGCTCTGAACAGGCGTACAATGTGTCCCTTGTAGCGCGTGCCAGTGTAACCCTTATAGCTCCCGCGCTTCTCGGCCAAAAAAGGAGAAAAAAGAAGCAGACAGGCGGGACCCCTAAAATAATACATTTAAACACAACGAATCCGTAACCTGATAGTGCGAAATCTACTATAGTCGGAACCTTCGGCAGTCAAACTTTTCTGTGCATAACAATGCTACTTGAAATCACAAGTACAATTCAACTTTTATAGTTCGCAATACTACTTCCAGAAATATGCGCCCAATTCACAGTAGACATGAGGTACAATTCGGCATTTGTTCAAGGTTATTTCTGTGAAAGATTTTCATCAAACTTAATAACCAGCAGTTTCTAAAAAGGATAATGAAAACGCATTCCGGCACTAGCTGCCATGTCGCCGAAACAATGCAGTAGAAATGTGATAGTTAACTGTTTTTAAGGATGCGCTGCCAGGTACTCTGCAATTTGGAACAAAAACCGTTACGGTGGCCACCTGGTCGAAGGTATCATTGTATGGGAGTGCTAAGGGCGATAAGACGCGCGAATCAGCTACCTCAACACCTCTAAACGCAAAGCACTGAACTGGCGTGCAGTCTCCGCGACGTGAACACCAATCTGCGAGACTTTCAGCCGGCGAAAGTTCATTTCATGACACAATAAATACAAAGTTATTCTGCACGTGCTTGCACAACTTTTAATTATTTCGTACACGATTCTTCACAACTAAAAAATAAATCTCCACGCTAAAAATTGACTTGAAATACACATGTTGAATTATTTTTCTACAATAAAAAAATATGCTTTTGAAACAAATTGTTTGTAAAATCGATTACTTATATTTTTAATCTGATTTCTGCGTTTTTTCAACTTCGGAGCTTAATGAACTACCCAATACTAAGTGTAAGTACCAAATCTCAGTCATGTAAGTTTTGCCGACTCTAAATTTTAAGTACCCATACAGCTTAAGTTTTTATAATAAATAAATGTTTATCATGCCCGCAATAGTTATCCTGCAAAGCAAATCGTTGAAATATTAATAAAATAAGCACGTCTATTTAAGTAATAAGTGTTTGGTGACAGTTGTACGTATGCAGACATTAAATGTGAAACGGAGATGCAAACATTTTATAAAGACAAGCGGTTCAGTAATAACTCGCGGGTTTGGGTTTCAACGCTACGATTTCACAATTATCTGGAACGAGCCGAGTGGTGCTGTACTACATATAACAGCATCGAGGATCGGAACAGGGTCTCGAGGCACTCGAGGCAGTGATGATACTAGAGGTGTTANNGGGGGGGGGGCCTGTCTCGACAAGCCTCCTAGTCACCTGACGACCTCCGCAGCCCGCCTTGCTGCCGACACCGGCTGACAGACACGCGCTCGCTGTCGTAGCGGTACGTCATTCCTGCAATACGTGACAGTGATTCTACTATAACTACCGACTACGCAATCCTTGCGTTGCGTTGCACTTATTTCATAAGGAGAACTAGGGTAGCCAGATATTCCGAAAGAAAAATTAGGACGTGTGTTGGTGTCATTGCTTTTTCGACTCTTCCGCAATTAACAAAAGTCGTATACGTGTATAACAGACCCGCATTTAATAAACCAAGCCTACCTACTAACACATGTACGAAACACTTGCTTGAGCATGCCCCAGTGTGTATTTTTGTCTTAAAGTAACTTTTTATCAATTCAATTATATTAGACAAATTCAATAAAATATTACAAATTCTATTCAATTTTATAAATGCAATTTATGTTTTTTATGAATTCATGTTTTGGTAAGTTAACTGCACTTCTGTTTTGTTCACATGCAAATTACATAACAAAAAATTATCTCTGTAAAAAGCATTTCAAGGGGAAGCTAAGCATAAATTTCACAAATGATACATTACTTAATTTTGTTTCACCTAAGACGACATTAGTAAATACCAATCTACCTGATGCAGAAACTTAAATCATTTTTCCACTTAACTGAAAATTTAACTCCACAGAGTTAAAAAAAAAAAAAAAAAAAAAAAAAAACAGCAATTTCAGTCAGTTCTGAAAACATATCGCCAACATTCAATTTATCTACAATTCCCAAACATACAGTCAATTTAAACACTTTCTGAAACAGCAATTGATGTTCTAGTGATATGCAGTCCATTGTAAAGAAAATAATGTTCTCGCTGAAATCAAACTATTTATTCAAGTAAAGTAGTTCACGAATACTCGATAGCCTACATGTTAAAATTATTCAACATACTCTTTCCCTCCATTTGGAAATAATTCCCCAAAATGGTTGCCTTTGCTGTTTTTTTTTTTTAAATTCAAAGATGAATTTGCTTATTTCAAAACAACGAGCATGTGCTGCCGTCTATGAACTCTCCCCCCAACCCTAAAGCTTTCCGTGAGTAATTGATTATCATGTACGCAATCATAAATATTGTATAACAAAAACTGATACATAGATTTCATTTGATTTTCGTACTTGAAAATATGTTTTCTATTGTGTCTTTTGGAACTGTGAAAAACTTAAGCGTGTTTCTAAAATAATGTACACATTTCTTCAAATGATGCTACAATCACTAAGTTTGTAATCACATTAATTTTAGTTAGTTTGTGCAGTTGATCTTAAAAATCGGAACATTGGGCGTACCGTTGCCGACAAGAACAGCAAGCGGAACAAAATGTGCAAAATCTGAATTTTTCTGGGCAAATCTGTGCGCCTGGGAATCCTAAGAAACTTCCCCGCCATATTGGATTGTTGATTTTTCCAGCTTACTTATGTTTCCAAAAAGAAAATTCCGAAAGTACTCTTTTACCCAACGCAGCATAGACAAGGCAAGGGAACTAAGAACTCATAATTACGTCACAACATTAATTCTGCTAAAATTTGGCAAAATCGATATTGTAACAAATACGAGTTCGTAGTTATGTCGTTATGTCTTTACTGCTGTGTAAGGTCCAACATCTAGTTGGGTACAGAGGTATGCCATTTTAGTTTTAAAAACGTAAGCTAGAAAAAACCAGGAATCCAATATGGCGGGAAAGAATTTAATATTGTCCCGCGCGAGCGAGTGGATGTGAAGGACAAGAGTACTTAGATGATTTATGGAGGCGCGCGCTATCAGTTTCAACCGGAGATGCAGCGGCTGTTCACAAAGGAATGTTTACAAAGCGAGCCTGTTATGTCTATCAGGGCGCGTGCCGCTTCCGACCTTGGGTATCGGGTATCTTTGAGACATATGAAAAATGCTCTGGATTACTGACCCCGTGTCTCTCAGCTAGACTCGGGGTGCAGCGAACCTTCCAGGTCAAGGCCAGCGGCTATAAAAGGTGCGTCGGGCCTCCGAACCGGCAGTTCTTGAATGGATGAGTTTCAGCGACAGACGACTAGCGAGAAGAGAAGCGCGCGGCGAGAAAAGTGACCAGCGGGATGAAAATCGGCGACTGCGAACATCAAAGCAGTGAAGGTGCGACTGCCTATTGGACTTGATGCGTGAGTGAAGGATATTACAAATTATGGCAATAGATAAGCTGAACGCCTGTTAATGATGAGTATGAGTTAACTGACAATAACCAGACAGACACATAAGGAAGAACGTTAATTAGATTTTAAATAGACATTAAATAATGCGTTCACTGTGAAACAACATTAATAATAATAGTGGAGACAGATAATTTAATGATGTAAATAATAGCTGTGAATAAATTGGAAATCATATTTATTTATTCTATTTTTATTAAAACCTCCATCCCTAACGAACTCAAATACGCCCCTCAGGCATCTATTTAGTAATCTATTTCGATGACGTTTATTTTATTGAATATAGGTTTGATTTAACAAGACCATCACACACAGCCAGAGTATATACAATGCATAGTTGGTGGGGGTGGGGGACTTTTTGAATAATTATTTATATAAACTTCAAAATCAAAACATATGCAAAAATTTGTTTTAAAATTTATACAACTGTATAATGCACAACTTTATAATGACAAAATTACAACAGAACCCCCTTCTTAACTTTAACTCGGCTTCTTGAAAGCTCTTGTTTTAGAAAACTTTGTAAACAAAAATTCCTAAAATTAATTTCTTGCAAAGCGAAGGTTACGATTCGTGTCTTTGCTTAAACTGGTAATTACGCGGCCCTAGTGAAACAGAATTGAAAGTAATATTTTGAAGTTTTATTTATATTGTCTGTAATTCTATGTTATGCGTGCAGCAATCCGCAACCCTCTTTCACACACTTTGAACTCGCCAAAACGAAAACATATTAACAAAAGCAAGAGTACATTTCTGCTTGTAACAATCCAATGCAAAATATGTTAAAAGTACGTGGTGTACAAGTGGTTTACCTGGATTCTACCGACGCAAACTTCAAAATAACGTAGCTATAGGCTATTCACGGTAAAGTGAGCACTTTTGAAAGCCCTCACGTTTTGAATAATAGTCAATAAATATATTTTATTTTAGCGTTAGACGTTAATTTCAGAGTGCGGCGAAATATACACACTGTGTTTATTACTTACATGACAATATTTGTTTAAAAAAGTGCTTACAGGATAAAAAAAATGGCTAAAATAAAAAAGTGCTTACAGGATAAAAAAATGACTGAAATAAAAAAGTAACTAGGACATGAAAAGTGATCACTTTACCGCGAACAGCCTATAATCGAGAAAATACGCTAGCATGGAACATGCATCGGAGTGTCCGTGAAACCGCGTAGCCAATAGATGAACTTCATCTTCGTGATCATTCTGGCTTACAATAAAACAAGGTCGTGAATTTCAGGTGGTAATTATCGTTTGTAAATAATAAAACTCTTGCATGATTTGGCAATACTACTTATGCAATATTAAAATTTCTATATATATTTAAACTAAAGCGTTAAAGCTAATTTCAGTATTTATCACAATAACTTTTGTTACGCAGAATGTACACTGTTACGATTCTAAGTATTTACTGGATAATTTCTTTACACACCCCGATGTTGATAGT
This sequence comes from Clitarchus hookeri, assembly GCA_002778355.1. NCBI lineage: Eukaryota > Metazoa > Arthropoda > Insecta > Phasmatodea > Phasmatidae > Clitarchus > Clitarchus hookeri. The sequence goes on from NQII01000434.1 coordinate 96,741, forward strand.
GCTGCATCTCGTTAGGTAAAGACGTGATGCAAGGACAACACAGTTAAAATTGTATGAAAATGTATTCTCAGTTGATACCACGTGTTTGTGTATACCAATAACCGGTTAGCCTGTTTGGTATTTCCATCTTCCGCGCGGTTGCCTTGCTTACGCATGTGGACGCTAGATCGCAGCACGGCACTCAGTTCTGCCACGTGGCGCTAGAGTGCACTACGTTGTAAGCGATAAGCTACCAATTTTACTCAACAGATGGAGCTGAACAACGTGATTGAGGATAATATTATTAAAAATATTACATGAGGGTTAGTGCTAAACACTATCAATTTATGGAATCAAATGGCTTATAATATCCACGATGCATTTATTATTATTATTATTATTGCAGGTCGCCGTAACAACTGAAGTAAACAAGAATATGTATAGTGATTTCGTTCAGAAAATGTTTAATACCGTACCTGTCATATGGATGTCTTAAGCAGTGGATCGAATATAATCTTAAAATAATACAAAATATTTCAGTGTAATTTTTTACCAGAACAGAAATGAAAAGTCTGTTACTTATTATGTCCCCCCTTTCAAAAATTTGGTTATTTGGAAATAAAAGCAGTCGCAGAAAAGTGTCAAAATCAGCAAAAATCGCAGGAAGTGACCCTCTATTCACGATATTTATTATTCTGTAAATAAATGTTTTGAACTACAGCGACAACGCTGTATCTTTTCCGAACAGATCACTTTATTAAAACCTTATAGCTGTTTTCACCGCTTAAAATTTCGAGGGAACAGAACACAAGCTTGCTTATGCTATTTTCACCGTCGCAATGCTCCGTGTGTCACAGAGTATCAATCTGCTACTTTGTATCTGATACACTCGTATCAAGTACTGTAAATGAGTACACTGCCGAAGTATCGGCTACATTTAGTATCAGTTTAACATTCGCCGCCAGTGTGTTGCGTCTGCTGTTCCACGTAATTCTGATTCAATAAAATTTTAATTGTACTTAAAATGTGGGGTTAAGATGAAACCCAATTTCTTGATTTAGATTTGGAGAAGGCATAGTTAAGTGCTTTAGTTTTAAAACAAAGAAGATAATTTATAACAAAGTTTCCGTTTACACGATTTACATATAGCAAGTTCATTATCCTCTCTGAAACATTTTCGCACAAATTAAGTCTTTTATTATGATGTTCTAATCCATACTTTATTTCACAGTATAATAACACACACACAGTACACCAAAACAAAACGCGCACTTGATAACGCGCGGCCTACCTGATACTGTGTACACGTTACATTCCCGCTAATGGATAGACTGGCGAAGCAGCAACGCGCTCGGGAAGCTCAGGAATTCCTGTATCTGATACATAAAGTATCAGATACAAGTCTGTAACTGTAGCAGTTTGGAGCAGGATGTGACCTTGAGGCGTAAACATATTTTTTACAAGGGCCGTCCTACAATCGCCACGGCGTTCCCGTAAGACCTTAGTACTTAGTAACATGCGAATCTGAAAAAGTACTGTACAATCACATCAACGAAACACTTATGCAACTAATCAGAAACTAACAAATAAAAAACGAAACACTTTATGAGTCGAGTATTTTTACGAACAGCACGTTGGCTAACCTGATACAAGAAAGTGGTGCTTATTTTTGTTTATTCACATTCTGAAAAAAAAACGCGTTTCGCAAAAAAAAAAATTATGTACATTTACATTTTCGATTTCCCTTAATTTAACTNTTCGGTGACTCATCGTAACGTTACCGAGCGTTACACTTTTTCATAAGTGACTCCCAGCCGCAACCTAATTTAAGACGTTGTCACGTCAAAAACACAATATCTGTCACTGCAACGAATATTCATTAAACATATTTTTTTAGTAATGCGAGAGCGTCTTTATTTATCAAGCGCGTTATTAATTTCCTTGTGGTTCGTCTAATTACATTTATTAATTGTAAAACTGCGACGCTAGCTCCACCGCGTCGTTCGTCTTTGGAATTGCTTCCATGCAAGGTGGCTTTCTCCTTGGCCGGCTCGGCTCCCCTCCTGTTTCCTCCCCTCATTTCCCTCCCTTGATTACCCCTCCTCGGTGACTCATCGTAACGTTACCGAGCGTTACACTTTTCCATAAGTGACTCCCAGCCCAACCTAATTTAAGACGTTGTCACGTCAAAAAACGCGTTTCGCTNTTACGAACAGCACGTTGGCTAACCTGATACAAGAAAGTGGTGCTTATTTTTGTTTATTCACATTCTGAAAAAAAAACGCGTTTCGCAANAAAACGCGTTTCGCAAAAAAAAAATTATGTACATTTACATTTTCGATTTCCCTTAATTTAACTAAAGCATGTATCTTGGCTCAAGTAATCGGAATTCGAAACTGTACTATGAAGTCAATTTTAACAGACACTTTCCTGACACGAGTTCGTTTAGAACTGACTTCCATAGTTGCAGATGCCTACTTGTGATTGGCCGACATAGAACGCAACGAAAAAAAATAAAAAATGTTTAGTCATCCCTATGCTGTTATGTCATGCAAGTGGCCATCTCATGCAGTTAGGTTGTGCTGCAGCAGACCTTATAAGCACGCGTGTGCTCAACTTTCTACTGTTATTTTTATAGCGATTGAAATACGGTCTTTACACAACACACCTATTTTCTCTTTGTTTCTATTCGTATTAATTATAAATGAAATATTAAAATTTATAGATAAAACACAAGTAAAAGATTTGATTCAACCAAAAATAAGGTACTTTTATGTTAACACAAATATAAAATACTTAAGAAGCATGGCATATTTAGATAACAACCAAACACGTCATACATGGGGTGATTATTCAAAGGCACGATTCAAAAAGTGTGAAGAAACCGCGAATAGACTATACAAAAAAATCATACCTAAATATTAGTAAATAAAAGGCATGAAATAAATAAAAAAGTAACTTTTATAACGCTTCACAGCAATGCAATTTAGTTATAGGTAGACACCTGAAAAATTCGCGAGTTCAATTACCTGTAGGCTATACTCCATTTTCGTATGCAAAATTATGCAGATATCATTGTTCATTGGTTGCTTGTTGTATTAGCGGAAGACGGTGATTCGGTCTGCATTTTACTGTGTATCTATTATTGGCTCAGAGTTGTCCAGTAGGTGTAATTTAACGGGAGGACCAATAGCATTAGCAATACAAACGTACAGGGATTTGAATTCTAGCTTGTCCCGAAATGAAAACGCGAATTTTTCAGGTCTCTAGTTATAGGTTGTTCACCGGAAAGTGAGCATTTTTGAGGGCCTAGTTACTTTTTCCTTTCAGCCATTTTTTTTATCCTTTAACCACCCTTTTAAAATAAATATTGCCACGTAAGTAATAAACACAGTGTGTATGTTCCACCGCACTCGGAAGTTAATCTAAGGCTAAAATAAAATATATTTATTGAATATAATTCCAAATGAAAGCGCTTTCAAAAGTGCTCACTTTACCGTGAATACCCTATATACACCAAACAAGCTTCCATGTAACACTGCGCCTGTCTATAACATACACAAAAACACACACAACTCGTTACAAATTAGTACACACACTACCAGAATTATCTTAAAAGTACGATTCTTATTGCATGTGAATGTATATATTTTATTACAATTTTAAATATTTTGCTAGAACTTACTTACGAAAAATTTTGAAAAATATATTAATAACAGTCTATTTTTAATAAAAATTTATACGTACTTCTATTTCGAAGAACACATTACAAAGCATATTTAAAATAAAAAAAGTGATTACATAAACACTATGGTAATAATTGTGGTTGCATGCAGAAAAAGAATTAGAAGTAATGTTTAGGCCTACAAGCATTTTTAATCATTGATTTTATGTAAGTTTATTTCAGTTACAAAAATTACTTTCGTGGGTGAAATGGATGTGCATAAATTATTATTACTATTCCTAATTTTTTACTACGTACAACCAGAGTAATAATTACGATCATGTTACTGGAACAAGTTTTTTTTTTTTGCAAAATTTTCAAAATAGAAATAAGGTTTAATTATGTTAAATAATATACTTTTAATATTTGGTTTTTTAAAAGAGGCCTAGCCACTACATTTCCCTCTCCGCCGGACGCAGTTGGCAAGCGTGCGCAGACAGCTGCAGTTGGCGCGCCTGCTGGTTCTGGCGGATGGCAGCGGGGTGGGGGGTCATTGCCCGCGGATATGTTCTGGAAGGGAGAGTGGATGCGGCGGCAAAAGAGGGGAAGAAGCACGCCTTGTGCCGCCACAGCCAGCCGCGCGCTGCACTTGACAACGGGAAAAGCGAAGGTGGGAGAGGACTACCTTGGCGAGGCGCATCTACGGTGCAAACACTGTTGCCAACTGTGTCATTTTCTCACCGCAACTGCTGGTTTACTACAAGATGAAGTAGGCCGGTTTCGTCCCGTGCACACATCGTCACCAACATAGACTCGACCATCGCCGTACAACTTCCAGTCACGTGGTCAACACCGATGAACGAGTTTGTTTACATGCGAACTTTCAACAGACCAAGCTCTCTTTGGGAATAGGACACTTAAGACTAACTTCAATATAGCCTGGTTACATTGAAACTAGGCTAGACGTAGTGTAAAAACGTTTCGAACCGCTTACTGAATTAAACAGTATTCGTATCTCAAATCGTAGCCACGTTGTTTTTAAGGCTATTGGCAGTGATACAGTCCGGTGTTGGAACCGTGAAGTGAATATGTTGTACAACAATCACGCTGGCTGCGGAGAACCAGTCTCCGTGTTCCGACATTTAACTGCCAGACAGACATTACAGACAAACTACGTGGATAGGATTTGAGGTTAGAACACTTCTCATCTCAACAAGCGCTTTCGGATGTTTCTACACTTCCTCTAACCAATTTTTAACGCTATTTGATTAATTACAAACTGGTAGAAGTATTCTATACATATAAAAGTGCTAGTCTTTCGAAAATTAAATTATATAAGCAAACACGTTCGAATACTGTTGACAATGTGACTGACAGTTATGTTTGTTTGGGTTGGTCAATGTGTGGTACATGCGCAGAAGACTAATTAATCTGTCTACCGCATCTTTAGTCTATGGTTACAACACAGAGTAACTATTGCGCATCTAAAATGAACACTCTACCCCATATTTCTTCTACGGTGATTTCAGAAGATCTGGTAGACAAATTACTACATATTTGCGACGTGTTGAAAATATGTTTGTTTTAATATGGTCGTAATCTGATGATTTGAAGGAATACCGATGATTTTTTTCTATTATCAAATTATCGAACTTTGGTGTCATCAGAATTATTTCTCCGGAATATATCAGGTACACCTGGAGAGGGCATGAGAATATCTCGAGACACAAACTACATGTTTTACTGAAAATTGATATACCTTTATAGGTAATCGTGTAGGCAGTCTTGCGGCAATAACGTTACGGCGGGAACCTCTACACTGGAAAAGTGCCACATATCCATTTATACAGCTTGAAAGTACTGTGTGTTTGTACTTCTCTTAAATATTCCACGTGAAATTATTGTTATTGTTTTATACTTTTTACTGTCTTAATTTCTGGCAGCTGCAGTTATATGTATGGTGGTAAACAATCGTAACGAGCCACAAGTTCCTAAAACAAATATTAAAAAAATTTTGTACAAATTTAATTTTAAAGAGATTAAGGCCATGTTCAAATAAGCGCTTTTAATTTACTTAAAGGACACGTGACCCGAACATCAGTCTACTTAAAAAATACTTATTTGGTATTTAGTTTTTGGTATGTAACGGAACTTGCAAAAATTACTAATTACTGAATCACAAAATCGCAGTTATCGCTCAACAAGTGACTATCGACGACTTCCGAAGTGAACGCTACTAAATACAAATAAACTGAATGGTTTCAGTACATTCATGTTTACTTACAGTTTTTCTGGAGCCCTGCTGAACTTCCACTTTCAGGCTTTCTTCCTGCCTAATGCTAACATAGCTTAACCAAGTGTAGAAAAATACGCCAAAGGGACAACGTACCGCGTTCTTACGCACTCACTTAACTATTACATAAGAATTATTTCTTTAAGAATTACCGGCACGCCTATTTTCTCCCTGTTTTATCCATATTAATTATAAATTAATTATCATAATTTATGGGTAAAATTAAACGTATAATTTAACTAAAAAAATATAATATTTTCATGTTAACAGAAGTATAAAACGGTTGGGATAAATCACATATTTACGCACTATACAGGTCATACAAGGGGTGATTTTTCAAAGGTTTAATTAAAAAAGTGTGAAGAAAACGTGAATAGGCTATAATGAACACGGCCAAAGATCACAATGTTGCGATATTCGTTTACTGATTTAGGGACTTGGTGTTAAAGAAGTTGGCTAGTATGGGTGCAAACCACAAAGGCGCGCGGTGGTTGGAGGATGTGGTGGAGGGGAAGGAACCAATTAAAGGAATTATTGGGGCGGTGTGCGGCGTGGTACAGATGCTGCACAGAGGTCTTTCATCTCGCCTGCCCGCCTCATCCTACAACTCGCGCTGCATCTCCTAACTCCAGTTGTGCGTGTTCGATACATCCCGCTACCCCACACACTAAAATAAGCTTTTTTTCCCATTTAAGAAAGCAAGATTATTGACCCAATATTATAAATCAATTAACTACAGTAGATTCGGTTAAAATTTTGCTATTCAAACACCACATGTCTATAAAAACAATAAATAAAAATTTAAAAATACGTTTTTATTTTAAATGTGGTTTGCTCTGAATCATTGAGGTTAATTTCTGCATCCTCAGAAGACAGGGAACAACAACTCGTTGCTGTTTTATTATTTCAATTTAACCCAAACAAAGTTATTTTTCTCACACTGAAGGGGGGAAAAAAGTAATATTCCTGGTCAGGTGGAATAAAATATTTACGCCGCCACACCGAACTTTTCAAAAGTTATATTTATGGGGGGGGGGGGGAAGCTAATCTGGCAAAACTGGTGCCTGCCTGTGGCCATCAAGGGCGAAGGTAAGGACTGCTCAGGGTAGTCTGGCCACTTCTGAAAGTCCTGCTTAACATTTACTTGTATGCACTGTGTGTGTCAGTAGAGCAAGCAGAACGAACAGAAAGAGAAGTCTCTCTTCTCAGAGCCCAGGTAAGGCGAAACGAAATGGTACCATTCTCTGAGAGAATAGTTACCATAGAATGGCCATCAGACAAGAGCACGATGGCCGCGCAGTACAGGCCTGGCCCTTAGGAGCCCACCCGAAGGAACCGTGGGAGTTGTACGATGAAGTCTTACGAGGAGCCCAAATATCAAAGCTGGAGGAACCAAAAATCCTGATGGCAGCAGTAGCCATGTGGGTTAGGTCAATGGATGGGGATGAGAAGATCCTCTTCCCCCAAATGGAGTGCGTAGACAGGCTCACATTCGCCCAGGTGGGTCTGCCGACGAACAAGGAAGCACTCTTGAGCTTGCTCAAAGAGTGCTAGTGCTTCTGGAGAAGGGGGGGAAGTATTCGACCAGTCCATGATCTACAAGGATGCCGTCCGTAAGTACGGGAGGCGTACTTTTGACTATGGTAAGCCCTTCACGGTGTACACCGTGGTCAGGTACTAGTCGTTCACCTCGGTCGGCTCCTTAACCAAAACCCAGATGCGACAAAACCCGATTAAGACACTTCCTGGATAAGACTTGATATTTTTCCAGGAATCCCGATGAAGACGACCCCAGCGATGGCCCCGGGTAGTGATTCAGGACGAAGGAAGGATGACGATAGTTTTCCAAGGAATGGACAAGGCCGAAGGTCTGAGGATGGTAGTGTGTGAGAATGTGTGTGTAAATGAGACGTGCGAAGAAAGACTGTCGTGTGGTTCGAACGATGCCCCTTGCGTCCGGAGGGCGAGGAGGCGGGAAACAATCCTGAATGCCAGCTGTTTCCCAAATCTAAGTCCTGCACAGCCCCGGGCGCACTGGGCCGAGAATGTGCTAAGGGTGTGCCGTCATACTTAACTTTTCACGTGGAAAGACAAACGCGAGCGCGGTAGAGTATAAATGTGTGTCTATGTAAGTATTTAGATTTGTGTTTTTAATTCATTTCGGACTCAGTATGACAGACTTCAAAATTCAAAGTTGCCGGTGGTGCCCTGCGAAAGAAAAGAGCCGATTTAGATCTAGCTTGCGGGAGATAACGTAAAAGTAGAAAGAAGTGCTCCAAGTATGACCTTTTAATAGGTATCGGCCACCTGTAGGGGAGGTTTGGTGAGGCCAGCGCCGGTTCCACCGGGAACTTTGTATGCACTGTGAGTATTCTTACACAACATTGAAAACCAACACTGACATGTGCCCGATCACTTTATCCATGCGCTGGTCAAGCGAAAGTGTGGAACTATAGTCTATGCCGATTTTTCAAACTTTTTGAACCAAACCTTTAAAAAAAAACACGTCCAATGCATAACGAGCTTGGTTGCTTCCTAAGCGTTTTATACTTCTGTTAACATAAAAGTATCATATGTTTGGTTAAATTGAACTTTTACTTATATTTTATCTACAAATTGCAGCATTTCATTTATAACTAATATGAATAAAGATAGGAGAAAAAATAGGTGTGTTGGTAATGGCTAGTAAGAAATAGTTCTTATGCGAAATTGTATTGCGCCGAGTGTTCATGAACACGGCGCGTTGGCCCTCTGGTGTAATTTTCTCAGCTTCGTTTGCACGAGGCGGAGGAATAGCCTGAAAATAGAACTCTAGTAGGGCTTCAGAAAAGTTGGAAGCAATTCACAAAAGTTTACCTAATACTTTTAATTCAACGTAATGATATGAAACTACTTTCCCTCCGTCGTTACCAACTTTACTGGGCGCACGTCAGTCAGTGTGCCTGTTTAAATATATGCATGTAGGGGCAGTGACATTTTTCGAAGGTTGGTATCAAAAGTGTTTATATAACCGGGAACAGCCCGATTCTGCCCGAACATGGATGTAAGATACAATAGACGAGCGTTAAAAACGTGGCGGTTTTCCTGTTGAGACGTTAAAATAGACGTGCGGACATGAAACTGCGATTTAAATAAGACGTGTACAACGCCATTCAAAGAACATGGGGCGGCCTGATGCGATTTAAATAAGACGTGTACAACGCCATTCAAAGAACATGGGGCGGCCTGACAGTGGCGAAACATATTTCACAAACGTATATACGCAATTTGGACCGACAAACTTCGCGAGACGATTATTTACGCAACATCAAGTGGGAAATACACAGGACACCTTTAAGGTATGCGCCCTTGAAATTCTATATTTGAAACCGTATTTCTGAAAAATATCGGAAACTAAGCGAAATTGAATTACAATTCTCCGAACATTGTTTTACGTTATCGGGGTCGTCAACTTAAGAGCAAATCCTCATCATAACCTCCCACTGTAAAGAAAACAACAGGGGTAGTCACCCTCTAATTGAAGACTACTNATTATTTACGCAACATCAAGTGGGAAATACACAGGACACCTTTAAGGTATGCGCCCTTGAAATTCTATATTTGAAATCGTATTTCTGAAAAATATCGGAAACTAAGCGAAATTGAATTACAATTCTCCGAACATTGTTTTACGTTATCGGGGTCGTCAACTTAAGAGCAAATCCTCATCATAACCTCCCACTGTAAAGAAAACAACAGGGGTAGTCACCCTCTAATTGAAGACTACTTTTTTTTTTACTCTCAGGAATTATGAGCGTTTTATACTGGTTTATTGAGTACTAAGCTCTGATTAACAAAAATTGTCCTCTTGTTGCAAATCCCTCTGCCCAGGACCCATTTTCGTGCAAAAGCACACAAATCTTCTGCGATTTAATTATATAACCGTGGATGTTCGAAACCTCTTAAATTATTTTTACTATGTAAACAAATAATCATAATTCTTTTTACACTTATGTGCGCATAAATTCAACACATGACCAACAGTGAGGGTTGCCC
>NQII01000434.1:108908-128469 GCA_002778355.1 Clitarchus hookeri
CGGACATCTCGACACGCGGCGCCGCGCGATAGGCACGAGAAGGACGCCGAGTGGCGCAGCGGCGGCGGCGCCGGGGACACGCCGGCCATGCCCGCTCCGCCTCTACGATCTGCCACACACACACACAGCTCTACTCGACAACCACACTAGCCAAGCACGGAGACCAACAAAAACAATACTACTTACACTAACTACTCTCCACATTGCGCTTATGCTACAGCTACCAGCAAGCAGTGAGACACATTGCGTGGCACGTGCAACAATCAGCACTATCTACATCTAGCATGCTAAGGCACAGAACTACTAAGCAACTCAAACAGATGAATTATTGCAATATCAATTAGGACACGTTCGTATTTCGCAATAATTCACATCATACAACATCATTTTTACACTTTCCCCATATCTGCGCAACCCTCTTGATATATTTAATTGTTTGAAGCTAGATATCCAACTGATCTCGCCAATTTTTTTCTTGTGACTTAATTTGTATGAGGAACTTGAATGCACAGGTTGGTCGGGGGGCACTTTCAAATTCAGTTGCGGGTAGCATCAGCTGATTTTGTACAAAGACTTCCCACGACGAATAAGCTGTCCTGAGAAGAGCAGCCTTTACAATTAGTCGCGTGTACCTCTCGCGTAAAGGGTTGATCAATATATTTGTACGCGATGCACAAGGTACAGAATTATTACAGATTTTTTTAGATGTAAATTCAAGGACTTTACGAAGTCTTTCCAATTACTAAAATCTATAATGTCAAGAATTAAATTACCTAAATCTAGTAACGATCAGTGTGCCTACTTTAAAATTTTGAAGTTACAACATCGCATATTAGTTGTCCATGTCAAATACACATAATAAAAATACATAAACCAAGAAAAATATTTTAAACAGACAAATACATTACTGTCACAAATTCACTAGTTAACATAATCAATTTTTCAGTATTAGCTTAGGATTTGCAGCTCGCAGGTCACTCTGGCTTTAACCATTTCACAGCGGGGAAATGTTTCTACAACAAACACGTTTTGTCTTGTTCACTCCTAGTCACTCAGATATTTTCATGTTACACATTATATTTTAACCTGAAAATTCAAGGACTTTTCACGATCCAAACTAATTGAATGGCCTTTGGCCTTTACAACGCCTTGAAGCCAAACACTAAAAACTCAGGACTTACAAGGACTGCAATAACTGAAAATAAGACAAAATGGCTCTGGTCTACTGTTACGAATACGTCGTTTTCATCTGCGTAAAATTTCCTACGCCAGCCCGTATAGCATTTTTTGTTTAAGTTGTTTTTTACAATCTTGCTTAACTCAAGGGATTGATTGCGTGTTTGTGTGTGGCTGAGGGGGGNTTGTACAAAATCAGCTGATTACTGCCACCATGCTACAGTGGAAAAAAAAAACTTCTACTGATTGGTAAAATGTAACACGGATTACGGGCAAAAGTCAAATTTTAACAAGTAGCTTAAATAAGTTCACTTATAAAAATTGTATTTAAAGGAAACGTGTACCGCAATCATGTAGAAAATATTACAGATGATATTTGTAAGCTTAAACATTCTTCGTTAATATCGAGACCCATTTTATAGGCTACTGTACAACAGTTATGATAACTATGAAGATCGACGTGACAGACGTTATCTTGATAGCAATGTACCGTACTGATGCTAATGCTAATTGTAATTCGAGTGGCAATACATATAAACAAAATTCACTTCGAAAATTAAATTTCTCGCACACTTCAATTACCGTACTGTAATAATCGTGAATAACTATCGCCCCAATAACAGAAATAAATAAGAAGGGTTTTTATACAAGCTCCAATTCAACTATACCGCTAAAAATTAAGAAAAAGGAAACAATCTAAGTGATACATTTTCCAATTGAAGTTTCCCTACTCACTTCACTATATAAACTAGTAATAAAGACGTTTCTAACGTCCCAGTCACACTGTCAAATGTTTCCATCAAAATGCTCCCAATAAATTTGTTAAAGAATGTTGGAAGGTTGAGATGTCACCAAAACGTCATGAATTTCACCATCTTTATGCTATAAAAGTTGGATGGTTCCAGTTTTCATCAAATATCTTTTATACTGGACCAGTTCTAAAAACTTATTTGATGATTGAAGAACTCAGCTAATCAGAATCGTGCATATCAAAAACGGTTATTTCCGAACCCACAAAACTTCAAAATAAAGACGAATAACTAGCTAAGAAATTCGGCTACGAAATTTTTTAACTTATATATAATATCTGCCAGGACATGAATGTTGTTGTAAATGCACACAGAATAATAGTAACAAATAAAAGGCAATTAGTTCCATCGCATAACAAATACGTATGAAAAATAAAATTCAAATTTAGTTTTAGAAGTGAAAATAATAAGACATTCAAGATTATTTTATCTATTTTGTTTGATGGCAAAATTTGATGACCGTAATTTCGTCTTCAAATTGTACTATAAAATATATTTGAAGGTGAAAATCTGACTGTGAAAAGGGCGTAAGCTTAAGGGCTATGGAAATGTATAAAATCTAGAACTGTATTTGAACTACTTAATGTATTCTGATGAAGTTTGTTTTACTGACTATACATTTGAATCAACGAAACCATTAAATACAACAATACAAAATTTAATTTCAGAATAAAAATTAAATATTGTTGAATGTTTTTTGGATATAACTTATAAATCACATAAAATCAGTACACATGCAAAAATATTTTTTATTGATAAAATTTCAGTATTTAAAATATTATAACAAAATTTTAGAAAATAATTTTTTAACTTAATATCATTTTCTGGAAAAGTTTATTTATTTTATTTTTTTATTATTTTTTTTTAGGTATAGCCGTGAATAATATTATTTTGTTAATTTTAAGACAGTTATTTTTGCACACTTACCGATTTTTGTTTGTCGCTTATTTTTCACAAAACATTTGGCACTTTGTAAATCTAAAACTACAGACCTTAACTACATATTAAAGTTATCAACATTAAACTATCATCAATAAATCTAACCCCATCAAGATGTATTAAGTAGTTCAAATTGTTTCGAGAATCAGCGCACTGACTTTCCACAGACCTCGAGCGTATTAATTACAAGTTGAAGCTACTCACTAGCAAGCCAAATTGCGAGGTTTGTTTACAGAAGCACAGATAACATGCAGCCATAGGCTGTTCACGGTAAAGTCAGCACTTTTGAGGGCCTAGTTACTTCAAACACATTTTTAAATAAAAATTACCATGCAAGTAATAAACACCTTGTGTATATTCCACCGTACTCGGAAGTTAACGTCTAGGGCTAAAATAAAATATATTTACCAAATATTCTTCCAAACGTGCTCACTTTACCGTGAACAGGCTATAGTGTTGTAGCGAGGCTGACGTAACACAGGTAGGTAGCAGTGCGGGCGCATTATGTAAGTGGGTTAAAGAGTGAAGCAGGGCGGGCATGCAGGTCGACATGCGCGGGTGCATTGCGCAAAGCAGGGCATGCATGCTGAGGCAGGCCCGAGGAGGATGTGTGCGAGTGGGTCGCGCGCTTGCCTGCCGCTCCTCACAAGCGAGATGGCACTCATATCCGAGAGGGCATGGGTTCGATTCCCGATCCGGCCATCCTTATATCGGTTTTACACGGTTTCACGAAATCACTCCAGAATAATGCTGGGACTGTGTCCGCCCCTGTTTCTAATAACCCCGCTGTTGAGACGTTAAGCCCTACCTAACTATATCCTCATTTCATTCAACTTTACGCTGCAGAACATCTTCCTTAGATGAAGCTAAGTCGTCACCCACAGTTATATTGATCGTGGTAAAGTTTGGTATGCTCTATGTCGAACGCATTGAAGCAAGTGTATAAAATTATACTGAAAATAAACTAGAATGTTAACGTCATGAACCAGAGTTACGCCTCAGTATGAACAAGTGTGATTTGAGTGGTTCAATATTTACAGCTTAAGTCCTAAAAAAAGTTATAGAGTGTTGCATTCTTGCGGGAAGTACGGTTGAGCATATTCAGTGATTCTACAGACATAATTTTACAAGTTTCCTAAAGGACGTTAAAAACATTCTCATATTTAGTTCTTTTTTCTGAACGAAAACATTTTGTTCGCTGTTGACATTTATGTGACAACACGCATTCGTGTGAACATGCGTGTATTCAGCATCGCATGACTTTTGGCACAGGATGTTGGTAAATTTCATGTCAACAAACACTACAGTTGAGATGTAGACGACGTACACTAGAACTGCGTTACTATGCCAGCTTGTTAGTCGTCATAATTAGGACGCAAGGGGCGGTGCGGCTTGTGGGCGAGTGAAAACTAATGTGAATAACGGACAGCCACAGAAGGCTGGCGAAGGTGAACAGGAGACATTACATTCGCCAGGAGCGTGGGAGAGCGTGCATTGCAAGTATATGTAGGCTGTTCACGGGAATGCAAGCACTTTTGAAATAGAACTTTAGAAAAAAAAAAAAAAAAAAACAACTGCCCGTTAACTGCTTGTGTGTTACCTTACACACTGACATGCAAGCTCCCAGTTAAGTTGGCAGCGAGTAAGGTAAAATACTTCCAAGCCTCGACATTTTACTACAAGTAAGGCTTATTATACTCAGGTTAAGAACAAAACGTGGTTTCTTATGGGAGAGTTTGGCATAGGATACATTTCCGCTGCTAGATGCGCAGTGTTCCAAAATGTAACTTTTAATTAAATTTGTAAGCTATGTGAATAATAAAAGATAATGATTTTACTTAGTTACGAAGTTATTTTATATTTGATTTATGATTATTACAATTATCCTGTTTTTTTAAACATAGAAAATAGAGAAAATCTTGTACACATGCGACACTAGCTCTTACCTAGTGGCGAAAATTTTTGGTTCTCAAACTTTTAACATTAATCTTCCCAACCTGAGTAGAAGTAACCTTACTGCAAGTGTAATGTTTAAATAAATGCGAATCAAGTTGGTGTTTTTCTGTTTCATACACAAGAGTACTAATTGGAACATTAGAAAAATTACATGTTTCTAACAATTTCATGTTTTCATTAATGGCGTGTGAAAAAAGTAATAAGGCTCATAGCATTGTAAATTTTACGTATGGGAAAAGAATACAAAACGAGGAGCAAAGTAATTTGATTTAAGAAGTGCTAACTTTACCGTGAATAGCTTATAGGAAGATAACTGAATAGTCTGAATACATAAAAATAAGTATGGATGCAAGTAACATCGATAAATAATAGTTTAACTACGTCAATTAATAGATGCAATGGCTTGTTTCTTTGATTAGAAGTCTCATGTAATACACATACCTTTTGGAATTCTTGTCAATTTCCACGTAACTTACAAATATTTTGCATCGCGTAAGACCTATAAATAATTTCCAGATGAATTAAGATTAGGTTCGTTCGGATTTCGTAATAAGAACGATTTGAAATACCTACCCGAGGTAAAGGGACAGGCATGTCGCTCCAACCAGTCCGAAGAATGCACGATAGCTGCAAAAGAAAACCTTCGTCCCCAAATGCTGAGTTCCTTGACACACGCGATCAAGTGCACATTTATTGCAAGCAGTAGGCCTATGATGGAGCAATATGATTTGTCCCAATGAACAGGCGGTCCATTTATGCGAAGATATTGTATAATTTTGCGTAAGGGCACGTACGCACCTGAGTTACAGAGGAACGGAGTGATGAACTACATGTATCAATGTCACTAATCTCAGCAATAAAATAAATATTGAAGTACAGGTTGGACCAGATGTCCTGTTACTCCATACAGATTTAAAATTGCCGCAAATACCCCCCCCCCCCNATTAATTTATATTACGGCTGGTAAGACCAATTACAGTCATTTTTGAAACTTAACAGAAACATGCGCTCTGCGATGAGATTTCTTTGGATTAGGTACGTCGCCAGTGCAATAAGAGTTGTTTGGAACTTCCTGGTCAAATGGTCCCAGTAGGATGGGGGACAAAAGCATCATGCGACCTCCGTAGATAACAAATATCTCAGTAAAGTGATTGTGGAGAATGAACTCTATCTTATATGGTTTGCAAAGTATTGCTATCGTGTTAAATATTTAATTATAATTACTATTCTGTGAGCTAGTACTGGCACCTCAAGACCGTTCACATTTGAGCACTTTTGAAATCAATCTTTGTAAAATGTCACTGCCTCTACCTGCATGTATTTTAACGGGGGCACCGATTAGCAGCGCACAGTTCCTAAAGTTGGTAACGACGGAGAGAAAATGGTCCCATATCTAAACGTTGAATTGAAAGTGTTAGGTAAAGATTTATGTATACTAAAATAACGTATTTTTAATAATATTTTTTCTTGCTTTTAAATGTAAAAAAATATTACGCTTGTAAAAAAAATATATTTACTTGCGGGCGTACAATAATTTCACAGTTTCACTAGACGAAAGCATGAATAAAAAGATCAAGCCCATGAAAATGTTAATTTTACATATTGTGGAAGAACACACAATATGCATACAAGTAGATCTTAAAACAGGGCTTTCAGAAATGCTCACTTTAGATCTTAAATTTTATGTTGAGTTGAGAGGTTTGGGCGGCTCTGAGCGAGGTCTTGAAAGCCGATGAAGGTGAAATGAAATGAGAATGGAGCAGCACAGGAATGCAATAGCAGGGGAAACAGGAAACCCCAGAGAAACACCACTGACCAGTGACATCGTCCGGCATTATTCCCACATACAAAAATCCGGGAGCAACCCCACCGGGAATCGAGCCCGGTTCGCCTATGTGGCAAGCGAGTAGTCTGACCAGTAAAACACCGCGACCCCATATGTGAGTAAAAGTAACACTTACATGCCTAACGATTCTACAATTATAGTATATATCATATAAGAAGGCCACTTTTTGACAGATCTGCGAAAGTAGCACCACTGTTTACATCCGACTACATCTGACTATGTATCCTTCCGCCATCAACTGATCGGCCACATGGCAACGATGTTGTCCAGGAGGTGCTGCTTCGTGCGGTAATTGGTGAACTACTTGGGTGGCGTGGCAGACGGCGAGAGAGGCTTCGAAATTGAGTTTGGAGGGCGTTTAAAGGGTCCTTCGTAAACGTAATGTAACTGTAAGGGCAGGAACGTGTAGAGGAGGACAGCGGGAAGACGTGAGTGTAACACACATTACAGGCATGACGTGCTGGTGCGGCGAGAGTGCGGTGTCCCACTTCTCCTGAGACAAGGAAATGGGTTTTCGGAGAACAATATGGCGTATACTTCGCAAAAGAACCAATAGATGGCGCGCACAATAGGTTTTTCGACAATATATAGCGTCTTTGTAAAGTAGACTGTTGTTCTATTACTGGCTAGGAACGAAATTTATTTCAAACATATTTCGTCAAATTATTAGAGAAAATAATTCAACAATATTATGCAATATTTCTGTATGCTTTTGGAATTAATATCATGCACGTAAGGGAAGCGGGGTTGGAGAGGGCGGGATACGACGTGAAGAAGGTTTCGAGGTTGCGTTTCATTTCTATACTGGTTGTTTTATTGTTTATTTCATTTTGAATACCTATACATTATTATTTCATCAAGAAGTTTAGTTTATAAAACTATAAACTGCTGTTTTATGACCACGTAAATAAAATGTATTAATTAATCTACGAACTCTTTCTTATCCGTGTATTTTCTGCTTGTCTGATGTGCGTCGGCACTGCTCTCAGAACAGCCAACGTAATATTAATTTCTGTTCGTTCATGAATCAGCTGATACAGGATTTTGTAAATGGCACTTTTGTTTGTTTTCATATACATGTTGCCACTCACCGACTGTCACAATGTGGCCTTCTAATATGAGATGGACTATACACATGGGCGGCGTATGAACAAAGTGATCAGGCCCACGGCAATGTTAAATTTACCTATGGCGGAAGGATACGCTGTAATTAAAGAAGATCCTAAGCCGGGCTTTCAAAAATTCTCAGTTCACCGTGAACAGTTTACACAAATATTATGCATACATACCAGCGAACTCTTAGTGAGCCCGATTATCTTGCATGCGCTCTTCCCTCATGTGTGGTCTGCTAATCGCAGTAATTTTCCACAATTCCGCTAATCACGCAGCACGAGAAAAACTTTCGCACGCCCTGACTTCACGTCTCATGTCTCACTCAAGTTGATTCTACTCAGGTTAGGAACAAAACGAGTTTCCTTATGGGAGAGTTTGGCATAGAGAATATTTCCGCCGCTAGGTGCGTAGTTTTCAAAAGAGGCAACTTAATTAAAATGTTAAGCTGCGTTAATAATAAAAGAGAAAGATTTTACTTACTTACGTAGTTGCTTTATATTTGATTTATGACTATAGTCTCTTCGCGTTTTCTTCACACTTTTTTAATCAAACCTTTGGAAAAACCCCATGCATGATGTGTTTAATCATTTCCTAAATATGTCATGTATCAAAAGTGTCTTATACCTCTGTTAAAATGAAGGTAGCTTTTTTTTCTTTAAATTGAAGTCTTATCCGTATTTTATTTATAATTTATATAATTTCGTTTATAGTAAATATGAATAAAAACAGTGAGAAAACGTGTGTGTTGGCAGCGCCTAGTAAGAAATAGTTCTCATGCAAAATATTCTTACAACTGAGTGCGCACGAATTCGGTGCGTTGTCCTTTGGTATAATTTTGTAGAGTTAGTTAAGCTTAGTTTACACGAGCCGGAGGAGTATCCTCGAAGCAGAACTTTAGCAGGGCTTCAGAAAAGTGTTAAGTTACCGTGAATGGATTAATACATTTTTTTTTACGTAGAAAGTAGAGAAAATCCGGTACACACGCGACACAAGCGCTTACCTAGTGGCGAAAATATTTGGTTGGCAAATGTTTAACATTGATCCTCTCAACGTGTAGGAGATGTAACCGGAGTCCCACTGAGCTGCCTAGCGAGTCAGGAGACTGGATGTGTCATCGATGTCGACTATCGCACTTTGTCCTCGACGTTCATGTTGACCATTGCCGTCTCAAAGGCCACTCCACGGTAGAAGCAACTGTTCTTAAAGCAACATAGTGCGCAAGCACGTATCCTAAGGAGAGACCCGGACCCCTCCAAAAGGTAAAAACACTATTGAATAGACTGCAGCGAGTTCCCCTTGTCGGTAGTGAAGTCACAACGAAGCAATAATAGTGACTAAAATTACACCGTAGACTAAAGATGAGGTAGACCGATCTCGCTGGGTTCGCACAAACAATCTCCGTGTCTCAACATTGAACTGCTTTTCAGTCAACGCATCTATCAAAAACGGCGTGGATAGGATTTGAGGAGAGAACACTGATTAGGAAACAAGTGCTTTGAGATGTTTGTATATCAATTTGTAATGCAGTTTGATTAAATTCAAATTGGGAAGTGTTTTACTACTATAAAATGACTCCTCTAAAAATTAAGATATAAACAAACATGTTCATCAATGGTGACATTTTTCTTTGACAGTTGTGTTGCTTTGGGGTAGGCCAATGTAGAGTACATGCTCAGAAGATGAATGAGCGATCTACCTTATCTTTAGTCTACGAGTTCGACACCACTGACGACAGTAGATTAGTCCAAAAGTATCAGTTACATTATTTAGGCGAGTATTTTTTAAATACTGATTTTATTAATATATGTTTTATATGTGTGTAAAAAGGCATTTCAGTAGGCTTAAATTATAAATAAAGACCGTATGCCATGATCAAATTTTCCGTACAGGCTTGGGGGGAAGCTTCCACAAGACCTATTACCCGAGCCTGCATGCACGCATTTATCGATAGTTCTTTGGAATAACATATCCAACGATAATTCTTACCGCACAAGTAAAGACGAGAGCATTTTTTATGATTTTACTTGTGTAGCTAGTTCAGGTACAGTCTTCATTCACGACTTCAGGCATTATGCGTTTATGCACAGAGCCTAACAGTTCTGTTGTTATAACTGAACTTTAGTGTTAAATAAGCACGAAAGTTTACTATAATTTTCACACAATGCTGTTTTAGAATCAGTAAATATTCCCGTGGCTTTTTATTTACATTTAATTCGTGTTTGATTCGCTCTTTCTCAAAACAAAATAAACAAAATGACCACCACCCTCTCTTTGATTGGCTACAATTTCAACGTTGTAGGAAACCTTGCATCGCAAAATTGCACACGAGCAATTACGAAAACGTCCATAAAACGGCCAGCAGATGACCAAATATTCCATACAAGCGGACATGCAGGCTTGCATGAAATCGTCCAAGTAATTTTCCGTCGTGGCATGTGGGCTTAAGAGGTTGGTCAAAGAGAGAGCATGTAAATATCAGAAGGTTTCGGATAAGGGTTGCCAACTGTCCCCTGTTGTACGGGATTTCCCGTATCCTGGGGCTAAAACAATGATACCGTATGAACATGGGGCGGGATATCATATATCGCGTATCCACGACTCCTTTGAAGAGAGACCGAATATTAATAAACACGGTGTCAATTATTTACCACTTCCGTGGTTACAGGTAGGTATATCACGCTCCAACCCAGTGGTCGCAGACAGTTACAATCGACGCGGGCAGCCACGTGTTCGTAAACAAGTGCGTCCGCGGAAGTAGCGCTTTTCAAGATGTCTACCACCTTCTGTTGGTGTCGTCTGGCACACTAAATTACGACTATGGTTGAAAATAATATTTTGTTGTTCGAATCGATTAGAGGAAATGCTGATTGATGCATAATTATATCTTGATCCACAACAATATACAGTTCTTGGCCGGTTTACAACTTGGAAGTGTCAAATTTTACAGTTAACGTAAGTTAACCTAATAGCATAGATAACTAGACATTCATTTTACAGCAGTACCAAATACTATCTATTAAGTTACAAAATAAGAGAACTGTACTAAAAAAACNAACTAGACATTCATTTTACAGCAGTACCAAATACTATCTATTAAGTTACAAAATAAGAGAACTGTACTAAAAAAAACACCAGAATTAATTAAAAGGTAATAATGAGAAATTAATTGCGTTTCAGCAACTGCCATTATTTTACTTANAAAAAAACACCAGAATTAATTAAAAGGTAATAATGAGAAATTAATTGCGTTTCAGCAACTGCCATTATTTTACTTATCACACACAATATCAATAAAATGTCTAGATAACAAATACCAAAAACCTTTTTGTTTCATTGGCGTCAGATGTGTGTCGAGTTGTGGAAAGTGTCCCTTGGCACATTAAGACTCAGTGTACATGATTACACGCACTGCTCACAGGAAATCCATTTGACACCTGTGTAGTGCACTGCGAGGCTCAGTGAATGATCTCTGCGCGTAACTGATTCGTAGACCGCGCCATTACTCTAGGATGTGGCTGGTTTTACTTCGATAGTTGAACACAAAGCCTACAGCACACTGGATGTGATACAGAATCCCGAGCGGTGTGTGGTTAAAGTACACATCGCACCAAAAAATTGTCTTCTTTGAAACACCTGAAACGAGACTAATTAAATCGGACTTGAAAAGATTATGGAAAATCTGGAAAACGTTGGCAGCCCTATATCGTGGTGGGGGGAGGGGGGAAATCCGTAATTCCTGCTAGAGCTGGAAAAAAAAAAAGTATCTTGGGTCGGAAATGCAGCTGGACGAGAACCCGGGGCGGGCGGCGATTACCTCCGAGCGATTGGTGGCTAGTCGAGCGAGAAGCTCCCCCTCCACACAGAGATCAGGCCGTCGATCACGACAAGGTCACAGCCTGCAATCTCCGTAACAGTAAAGAACTACTCAGCGAGGAGGGGTGGATGGCCCCTACCTTCTCTTNAAGGTCACAGCCTGCAATCTCCGTAACAGTAAAGAACTACTCAGCGAGGAGGGGTGGATGGCCCCTACCTTCTCTTCTCCAAGGACATCGACTGGGAGACTGTTACTACTGCAGTCTCCCACTGTCGCCGCCTTCATCTTGTTCTCGGACATCGTCACAGCGCACGCCAAGGATCAAGAGGACTCGTCACAGGCACATTGCTCCTATTCGCAGTCGGCAGCGGACCAACAGTGTCTCCTCAACATATAACGCTCAAGAACAGCAACACTACANAAGGTCACAGCCTGCAATCTCCGTAACAGTAAAGAACTACTCAGCGAGGAGGGGTGGATGGCCCCTACCTTCTCTCCTCCAAGGACATCGACTGGGAGACTGTTACTACTGCAGTCTCCCACTGTCGCCGCCTTCATCTTGTTCTCGGACATCGTCACAGCGCACGCCAAGGATCAAGAGGACTCGTCACAGGCATATTGCTCCTATTCGCAGTCGGCAGCGGACCAACAGTGTCTCCTCAACATATAACGCTCAAGAACAGCAACACTACAGCAACTATCGGCTTCTCTTTTCCCCACTACTTCTGTGGCTAGCATCACCTTACTCCAGCATTATGGACACTTCTTATTATAGGCTATTCACGGTAAAGTGAGCACTTTTGAAAGCCCTCTCATTTGAAATAATAGTCAAATATATCTTATTTTAGCCTTAGACGTTAACTTCAGAGTGCGGTGGAATATATAGACTGTATTACTTACATGGCAATATTTATTTATTTATTTGAAAAGGTGGTTGGAGGATTAAAAAAATGGCTGAAAGGAAACAGTAACTAGGGCCTCAAAAGTGCTCACTTTACCGTGAACAACTTATACTTTCGTGTACGGCGTGCAGTGCCTTCGTAATAATAATTTTTCTCAAAAGTTTCAGCGACGAAAATGTGGGACAAAGCTAGAAATACCATATTCCAGAAACCTCAAACCAAGATTTAATTTGCAGATTTTGATCAAGAATAATTTAAACAGAAAGCTCGAATGATTATTTCCATTACAATCGATAATTGAAACATTTTTTTACTGAGTGACTGTTAGGAAATATTTTTGCAGTTGTAAAGAATCATCTTAAGGCAATGAGACCCCGCTTTACAGCAGGCTACGCCCCAGTCAGTCACTTGTTAAACTACCTGCTATACACAAGACTTTTCTTACCTTACTGTCAAAAGTTGTTTGTCATAAAGAAATTTTGATAAATGTTAAATTTAAGTTTAGAAATGTTTTCCTACGTTACAGAAAGCTATTGAACCCCAGGCCTGCACTGACTACCCCCTTCCATAAGTGTTTATTCGGCCGTACAATGAACATACATGACGTAAGTTACTCGCTCTACTGAAAGAAAACGCTTCAGTTCCTCTGCAAATGTTGTTTTAATAACGAATAAAAATTAACACATGTATACTTGTGAATGAAATTGAACACGAATCTATTTTCAGTAGTAGACAATGTTTGCATTCATTTGCTTATAATGTTTGTCTCTTTTAATTCACTCGTTTCCATGGAAAAGCGTATTCACATGACTTGTAGAGGAATTTGTGGGTTTTATGAAAATCTCAGTGTCCTTCACTTAGCCGCATAAAACATTCTCGACGTTCGTTTATTTATTATGTATGTATGAAACGTTAAACTCTATAGGTAATTAATACGGTTTCGTAGTCACCGTCCTGAAATGGAATCTGCGGCTGAGTAAGCCGTGTCAATTTAACCACACAATGGAAAACTTGCATACTAGTAACGAAGGGATATTTTAAACATATATTTGTGGGGAGGGGGGGGGTGGCTGAGTGGTTATACTGCTCGCCTCCCACCAAGGTGAACCGGGCTCAATCCCCGGACGGGTCACTCCGGATTTGCGCATGATGCCGGATGATGCCGCTGGTCGGCGGGTTTACTCGGGGATCCCGCGCTACCTTAACTCTTTCATTCCGACGCTGCTCTATTCTCACTTCATTTCACCCTCCTCGGCTTTCAAGACCTTGTTGTTAAGAGCCGCTAAAATCTCTCAACTCAACAGATACTTGGTTCTCCTGTAAACTGCAAGATTCGCTGAACTTCACAAACTGCAAATAAAGTTTTAAACCTATGTAACGTGCTCCTTAACTTCTGTTAAACATTTTGTGAGGCGAAAAATGAGATAAAACATAATACGACTCACAGCCTAATGTGATAAGTAGGGGGGGGGGAGGTGTAGTTGGCGTGAAAGTTGGCCCCTGATACGTCTAGATACGACTGACAGGTGACAGATACGTAAGCATCCTGTCCGATCACCTGCACCCATTCATGTCCATTATGCATTCCTACGGACGTGGACAATTCCAGCAGGACAATGCGATACCCCACAAGTCGAGAGTTGCAACCGAGTGGCTCCAGGAACACTCTTCTGNGTGTCCATTATGCATTCCTACGGACGTGGACAATTCCAGCAGGACAATGCGACACCCCACAAGTCGAGAGTTGCAACCGAGTGGCTCCAGGAACACTCTTCTGACTTTAGACACTTCCATTGGCCACCTAAATCACCAGACATGAACATTATTGAGCATATCTGTGATGCCTTGCAAGGTGCTGTTTAGAAGAGATCTCCACCGCCTCACACTCATATGGATTTGTGGACTGCCCTGCAGGATTCATGGTGTGAATTGCCTCCTGCATACCTTCAGACATTAGTCGAGTCCATGCCACGTCGTCTTGCGGCACTTCTGCGTACTTGTGGGGGCCCTACACGATATTAGGCAGATGTACCAGTTTTTTTGGCTCTTCAGTGTATTTAAAACAAAACGAACGTGTGGTCCTACTGCTATTCTGAATTATTATAACAGTGCAATACTATGTTACAATATAATCTAAATAGTAAATGAGTTGTAGAGTATATTTCATAATTTCTCCATCAAGATACCTGATTCTAATATATTTCCACAAGTTCTGCGAGTTAAGTTGATAAGTTCGTTGTGATAGTTATTTTCAACACTACGAACTGAATGTATCGGAATATAAGGCAATGTTTTATTCCAATTTTTACTTTCGCAAAAATTTGTGGGTCATCTTATTTTCGCATACTAAAAATATCGGGGTCAATGTTTTTCCTTGAGTAGTAGGAAGTAATAACCAATTTTTTGTAAAACTAGGCATTTTTTTCATTACAATTCAAGCCGATTATAATCTTAAATATTAACAGAATGTGGTTTGTGATAATAAAAATATGAAGATGTCAATGAAAGTGTAACTTCCTTGTGTTTTGAAGCATCAGAGGTGAAGTATGTATTATTAGATGCAAAAACTTTAAGCAATGTGACTAAAATTGCGCAGAAATATATATTTCCAGTAAACCAGGGAAATTTTTGAAGGTAGCCAGCCTAATTTTCCAAGTTGTCTTATATTCCAGTAAATATTCACAAAACTTTGTATCAATATACAACTGTTAAAATAATAGCTTTCTGTACCCCTGTTCTCAATACTAATACGATTTATTATAGTTAAACTGAAACACAACATTAACTGCTGTAAATGCACAATAATTAAATAGACCCAGTTAAACATCCACAGTAAAATATTTTACTCACTACATTGGGTAATACGGGGTTATCCTGAACACCAAGTACAGACTTTGTACGATGATTGGTTATGAAACACTAGGTAGATTACACAATACGACCTATGAGCTAATATAAGTTTTTAGGGAGACACGCGCCCCTGAAAAATGAGACTTACTAGTTATTTGCGAAATTTCAGAAACTACAAGAGATGTAGCAACAAATTCGTGAATAGTGTTAGACTAATTTGACATACGCGACGCGACCTGTGAACATTTGGGGCATAGGCGTGCGCAAAGTGAGGTAAAATTGGGGCGAGGTGTTATTGGTCGTGGGAGGGGTGACTGGGGGAGGGGTGCAGATCGCTAAATTAAGACCCCATGTAAAAGATATTCAAAATACAAAGTAAGAATATATTTAAACAGAATCATCATAAAAAGTTTAAAAATTTTTTACGCAGCGTTTGCTAATTTCAAACACGGAGACAATGAAAATACGAAATTTGTGAGATTATTTTCCTAGTAACATGATGCAATTGGGGGGGGGGGGCAGCTGCCCCCTCTCCATTTTACCAGCGCACGCCTATGAATTTTGGGGAATGAAATCCTAAATCATTAAGAAATTATGTGGTGTGTTGTTATTAATCCGTGTTACCCATGGGTGTTTATTGATTACCAGCCATAGGTTCACAGATGGCTTATATAAAATTAGGACGACACTATTCACAAATGTTTTATTTCATTGTGCGCACATTTTTGGCATTTTGCAAATAACTACTTTTAATTTCCAGTTTAAATGCCGTGACTATATTAAAGGTCATACTATGTTTTATGCCCCGTTTCCCATAACCATTCATCTCACTAAGTTTGTACCTCTCGAGTTCTGGCTCGCTTGCCTTTATATATTTTTGTGATGAGATAGTTACAAACCAGTTGCCAGTTTTACCATAAACATTACAAGCCAATTGTACCACAAACATAACAAGCCAATTGTACCATAAACATAACAAGCCAATTGTACCATAAAAATAACAAGCCAATTGTACCATAAAAATAACAAGCCAATTGTACCATACACATTATCCCAACTGTTACTACTGCTACAGAGTGTAAGAAATAGCGGAGATATAAGCAAGCCGAACATAACAGCAAGTACTGTGGCAGGATGTCACCCTTGCTGCTACGAGCTGCAAACATCTCCACGGTCCCCGGAAGTGGGGAGTTCTAAAGACTAATGATCGCGAACGAAACATCCCTAAGCGGCGGGTCAAATCCAGAGAACTCTGACAAAGGGAAAGAACGAGGAGCCGTCGGTTTACGGCTGCAGCTAAATGGCAGCGCGTCTTTAACAGCACGCGTCTAGAACAGAACATGAGATCCACGCAGCATTGAAGACAACTCGCACTGCTGCAAGAAGACAGGACGAGAATCGTGAAGAGGGCGGATTTGAGGACATGGGAGTTAGTTAAGTCGCCCGTGAATAGACGTCAAGGTGGGAGATACTGCGGCCCGACTGTTAAACCACTTTCAGAGGTATCTAAAAACATACCTTTATCACTGAAGCATGTAGTCGTGGAGACTTCCAAGCGGCCACAATGACGACGTAGAAAGAATGGCGAACATCGCCGTGAAAATATATTACACTGTTCACGGTAAAGTGAGCACTTTTGGAAGCCCTAATTAGGACCTACTTTCCTCCCACATTTTGTATCCTTCCACCAAGGCCATATATTTTGCACGGTAAAAAGGGGAGGGAGGTTCTAGAGTTCAAACCGACACCATAAAATCACAATGGCATTTTTTACTTTCACATTTTCATCACGAATAATTAATGTTGCCCTTTGAATAGGCACGTGACATTATTGAACAATGAAATGTCTCAAAACACGGTCTTTATGTATAGTGGTCCTGCCTTCCTTTGTACGCAAAATTAACGTTTCCGTGGACCTCATCACTCTGTTCATGCGGTAGCAAGTGAAACTGCGAAACTGTCAGAAATTTAAACATCTTACTAATATGCCAATCTGGAGACGTATGCGCATAAAACAAATATACACTTAATTAAACAAATTCACTGTCTACAAATTTAAACGTCACGCTTCTAATACGACGCTAACACATGGAAATATTTTACCTATCTCGTTGCCAACTTAGCAAACAGCATGCCAGTCCGAGTTTTCGTTGAAATGCACGCAGTAACGGGCAGGGATTTGTAACTAAGGTTGATTTCAAAAGTGCTCACTTACCGTGAACAGTCTCTAATAATCACCACATGCATACACGAACATACGACCTATAAACGGGGCTTCTATGATTGGCCTATTCGCTGTTGGCAGTGGGCAGAACCAGAACAGCGCGGCTACACGGTGGCAATATTTTGATTTCGTCCGGGGGGGNCATATTTTACTGTATCTAACAAAGCGCCAAATGTAAGGTTTTCAGTGACGTTAACCACTACGACAACCCACTCGGTGGCATAAATGGCATAAACCAAGTGTATTTGAAGGGAATTTCGGCGTATATGGTAGTTCTGCAAACAAGTTTGGCTACGTTAAACTAAGGCGCCGGATTAGCAGAGCACTTTGACAGCCCCGTTCACAGCAACTTGAAGCGTCGTCGGTACAGACCGCAGGGTAGAGTGCGCATGCGATCTGCTTAAGAGCCGCTTTCAGAGGTTCCAACACTGAACTGCTTTCCTGCCAGTAGCACCATCAAAAACCAGCGTGGACAGTACTTAGGTTAGAACACTGTTTACGTACGCAAGTGCTTTGAGATATTTGCGCACATTTGCCATAGTTTTAATGCAACTAGATTGTACTCAAGTTGGTCGTATTATTTCATTCACGTTAAAGAGCGGGTCTGTTGCAAATTGCAGTGTGAACAAACACGTTCACTGACGATGTGAATGACAGTTCGGGTAGCGGCTAGAGCGCTTCCCGGCGGGGTCGCTCCCGAATTTTCGCACGTGGGAATCGTGGCGGACGATGCCGCTGGTCGGTGGGTTTTCTCAGGGATCCCAAGTTTCCCTCACCTTCGCATTCCGGCGCCACTACATACTCTTCTAGCTTCACCCTCATACGCTCTCAAGACCAAGTTATTAAGAGCCCTCCTTAGTTATCACACGGGTTTCTTGGTAAGCAGTCGTGTAAAAAGACGCTATCACACAGGTTTCTTGGTAAGTAGTCGTGTAGAAAGACGCTATGAATGTTTTAACGTAAATAATTTTTCCAGGACAGAAATGAAAGTCGATATTTTGTTGCCAATTCATAAATTTGGTTATTGAAATACAAATGTGATTGCTGAAAACTTCCAAAGTTCGCAAAAATCGCTGTACGTAGCGCTGTGTTCACGATACATATTTATTCTTCCTTAAAACAGAGTTTTAAACTATAGCAACAACGATGTATCTTTTCTGAACAGTTTGCTGTATTAAAACCATATAGTCGCCGCTGAACAACCTTAGGAAGCAGAGCACACGCAAATCTTGTTCTCTGTTGCAGTTACTATCTACGTTATTAACATTCAGATGGTACCTGCAGCCAATCTGGTTGCTGTCCCCGTATTAACAGTCGTTTTTTTCCTCGGTGCAGCACCTCGTGTTTAGAGACGCTATTTTCCATTGCCGCCGTCGCAATGCTTCCTTACTCCCAGACGTAACCTCCAGGCGTTTACAATGGTTTACTAGGCATTCGTCTTTCTGGGGCGTAACCAGGAATTTACTCCGAGAGGGGGGCGGGGGCGGATATTCAAATATATATTTTTGGAAAAAATATGAAAGCTATAATATGAACAATCATCAGTTTAAAAAAATTATGTACAACCAATGGGCTAATATACAGGCATGGAACCACACAATGCTATTAACATCCTTCTTGTTTAAGGGGGATGTAGGCTATTCACGATAAAGTGAGCACATTTGAAAGCCCTCTCCATTTGGAATAGTAGTCAATAAATATATTTTATTTTAGTCTTAGATGTTAACTTCCGAGTGCTGTGGAATGTACACACTATGTTTATCATTTACACGGTGATACTGTATTTATTTTTAAATGTGTTTAAATGATAAAATATGGTTGAAAGGAAAAAGTAAACTAGGTCCTCAAAAAGTGCTCACTTTGCCGTGAACAGTCTACAGTCCATTTATCTTAGCTCGAGGGCGGGCATAAGTACCGATAACCCCCCCCCCC